>JAANQP010000422.1:0-187480 GCA_011320165.1 Fusarium protoensiforme | reverse complement strand
CCCCCCCCCCCTTGCAGACACACAACTAACCTCGAGGTTGATAAACAAATCCAGATTTGACGGAAGCATGATGAACGGTCTCCAATCTGTGGAAAATTGGCGAAATTACTTTGGTGAACCGAAAGGCTCGACATTGGGTCTGTTCAATGCCGCATATCCCATGGGCGGCCTCTGTGCCATCCCCTTCCTGTCCGTCGTCAGCGATACCTTTGGAAGACGATCTGCCATGGGCCTCGGCGCTACCGTCTGCGTCATTGGTGCTACACTTCAGTCAGCTGCCCAGAATCTTCCCATGTTTGTCGTGTCCAGGGGCATCTTGGGTTTCGGCGCTGTCTTTATCGGCGCGTCCGGCGCCCCTTTGATCACCGAGTTGGCACACCCAGCGCATAGGGCAACCGCAACCGCTCTCTTCAACACGTCCTATTCTCTCGGCTCTATTGTCGCCGCGTGGGTGACCTTTGGTACCTTTCGGATCGCTTCGTCTGCGTCTTGGCGTATCCCTTCTGGGCTCCAGGGCTTGCCTTCGGTCCTCCAGCTTCTCGGCCTGTGGTTTGTTCCTGAGAGCCCGCGTTGGCTCATCTCCAAGGACAGAAACGACGAAGCTCTTGATATCCTCGCGAAATATCATGCTGAAGGAAACAAGGAAGATGCCCTCGTGCAATTCGAGTATAGCGAGATCACGAATGCGCTCACCTACGAAAGGAGCATTGATCGCCACAGCTGGATCCAGAACTATCTCGAATTCATCCGGACAAAGGGCAACCAGAAGCGTCTCTTTATCCTTCTCTGGTGTGCCTGTATCAGCCAGATGTCTGGCAACGCGTTCATATCATACTACCTGGCACCCGTTCTAACGTCCGTTGGACTTACTACGAGCCTGGAACAGACTCTCATCAACGCGACACAACAGATCCTTTCGTGGTTCTCTGCGCTATACTTTGCAACCCTTCCTCAGAAGCTCGGCCGACGCACTCTTTTCCTCTGCTCGCTCGCAGCCATCTTCATTTGCCTCGTTAGCATCACCGCTGGCAGCGCCGTCTTTGCCAACAACCCGAACAACAAGGTGGCTGGTGGAGCGGTAGTTGCATTCCTCTACTTGTTCTCGCCCTCGTATAACCTTGGTCTTAACGGAAATCTGGGCTTGTACATCACCGAGATCCTCCCGTTCAACCTCCGCATGAGAGGCCAGGCACTCTACCAGTTGTTCGCCACGTGCTTCACGCTCCTCTCGACGTACGCTATCCCTGTGGGACTGGATGATTTGGCTTGGAAGCTGTATACCATCTTCATTCCATGGGTTCTGGTTGAATGGCTGGTTGTTTACTTCGTCTACCCCGAGACCAAAGGTCCTTCGCTGGAAGAGATCGCCATCATTTTCGATGGGGTTGATGCCGCCGCGTCGTCTCTTAGTAAGGCGGTGGACATTGAGCGCGCCGAGGTTGAGCATAAGAGTTAGAGAGTGAACAACTAAGGCAGAGGATGAGTCTTGAGGCTACGGTATCTTTGTTTTCTTGCAAGGCCGGGGCCAGTTTGGTGTAGTGCACTTCAAGTTGGGTTCTTTGGATCAACATCATGTTTCGTGTCTTTGTACTCTCCGCATTGGACGGGACTAGCATGAAGTAGATGTCCAATGGTTTATAAAGCATGGGTCAATAGCAAGTGTCCTGACAGCTCATATGGGGAAAATGTTCCACCTATTTCTCTCCCCACCGGAAGAACCATATAAGACTACTTAAGTAATGCGAATGCTTCTATTTCTTTCCAACCTTGTATTCATGATGCAAGTTCGCGCACCACCTGTACCAAACTCCAAGTCACGCTCCCCTAATTTCCTTGTCTTCTGGGCGCTACGTTCGGACTTCAGATAGGTCAATAGCCCATTGACGTCAACCACAAGAGACAAATGAGTAATAGAATAATAAGCTTCTTTTTATTAATAGTACTATTCTTTAAAATTATGATATAAACATTCTAAAACCTTATGCAAGATGATTTTGTCTCCATCTATGTACTTTAGCAAGTTAAACCAAACTTCAGCTTGCGGTTTGAGTCAGCAATGCCAAAGTGCTTCTCAACCTCGGGGCTCGCCTTGGGTGAATCAAAGGCCGTGAACCAGAAGGCGCTGGCGTCAGTCTGGCGCCAGAGCCAGCAGCCAACGTTGTTGTAGTAGCTCTGCAGAGCGGCTGTCGTCGCGGAAGCACCCTTGTAGTTGGCGCCCTTGGTGGGCCAGCCCGTCTCTCCCACCCAGATCTGGATCTTGGGGTGGACCTTGTTGACGCGGCGCTTGACGTCCCAGTACGAGTTCTGGAAGGTCTTGAGGCGGAGGGCGTCCTTGATAGAGACACCCTGCCAGTAGGGAAAGCCGTTTGTGATGGCGATGTCGCAGGATTTGGTGACAACGTCGTTGGCGCCATCGACCCAAGCGGTCCAGGTATCAGTGTGGCCAACCTGTAAATTTAGAGTCAGATAAGAATACTAACAACATGAGAATTATGACACACAACATACCTTGAGGTTCTTGTTGAACTGTCTCACCATGCCACGAACGTCGTAGATCTGGGTGGCCAGCTTCTGGGGGGAAATATCCTTTCGGTAAAGGTCCTCAGAGCCAACGCTGATAGCGGCGATCCAGTCGGTGCCGTGAGCCTTGATAGCGCTGAGGAGGGCAGCCTTCTCTCGTCCGAAATGGGCATCGTCAGTGGCCCAGACACCGACAAGGATCTTCATGCCAGTAGCCTTGGCAGCGGGAACAGCCTTACCGAGGGCTGTTTGACGTGAATTTGTCAGTCACAAGGAAAAAAGCAGGAATAAAAAGAAAGTCCTTACTATTGCAATCGCTGCAGGCGTAAAGGCGAACAGCGTTGAAGCCCTTGTTCCATCCCTTGATGGTCTGAAAGTCCTTCTTCCAGTCGGCCGTGTACTTGCATGCTCCATCAGCCCGGTTGGCACCAAGGCTGAAGCCCTTGTATGTGAGTGCCGAGGCCTGCGCCGTGAGGAGCAGCACGCCGGCCGCAAGTTTACCTAAAGAGCTAAGAAGCTTCATGTTGGTTTGTCGATTTGGGATTGAGTTGGTGGGGATGCCAAGATGGGAAGGATTTGGAGGGTGCAGTTTTTTTTTTATAGAACTGGGAAATTACGAGGCCCCCTTTTTCGTGCATGCTTAACCCGTTCTAGAACGTATCCGCATGAGCCCGTGACACTAACCGGAGAAAACCACCCCACTGTCATCTATTATTAGAGAGGCGATGATCGCCATTGCCGGTATTAACCATGGTTGGAGAGAGCATTCCATTGCTGCATGTAAAGAGTAAAAAGGAGCCATATTTGTGAGAGAGGAAGGCTTCCTACCGTGGGGTGGAGCTGCTTTTTCTTTTTAAACTTGGCTGACTTGATGCTTGATGGCTGCTCAGGCTCTCTTTCGTTAGTGTCTTTTAGTGCTCTTTTCAAGGGCAAAGGCAGAGTGGCACCCAGGGAACGCGAGATGAAAGTGTCCAGCACCGAAGTGTTAATCGGCCTTGTAAGAACTGCCAGGTCTCTTCCGGTATCATTTACAGGGAAGGGCAAGACTCTAACCCTGCGCTCGCTTCACGGCTATGCACAGCGTTGTCAGTTTACTTAGCTGCCTCTTGGGTATCCATGGCATTTGACAACCTTGTATGCAGTAATCGACGAAGCCGTGAGTCTAAACAAGGCGGACGACAAGAAGTTGTTGCTGCGGCTGGAATATGACGTTGTGCAATTCACTAGCCATATCCGAGGGTATGACCAGAATGATATTCAGCTAAAGACGTTAGCCGAGATACTACGTATATGCCGTTGTAGGTTGCCTGCCTTAGGTTGCAATGTTACGGATGCCAAATTCATCAGCAAGACTGCCCAGGCTCTTGTCTCGGTGGTCCTCCGGCCTGTCTCCAAGTCCGAGCCAATGAGCGACCCGGGATCCACATCGGAAAATGGCGGGGCCGGTCAGTCCGAGACCCGGACCGTCACGGGAAACTCGGGAACAACTGCTACCCTAAGCCTCAGAGCAGCCCAGAGGGGACAGATAGATCACAGTAAGTGGTTCGTGCAAAAATAACTAAAGATTTCTTGCAATAACCGAAAGGAAAGGAAAATCACCTTTCCTGCCTAGTTTTATGCATAAAAACTAATCTTTCCAGCGTTCCGGGCCTTATTGAAGTGCAGCAAGTAACCTGTAATCGACGAAGAGTCTGAGCTATTTGCAAGTGCAGAAAATGTCAAATTTGACAATTTCGAAAATGGCACAATGTCACAGGCTCAGTTATTTTCTCCTAAATGCATCACGCATAATACTCATCGCGTGATAACAGCGCGCTTTTGTGTTATGACATGGTGCCTTGATGAAGCTCCCATGGGCTCAATACCCGAGGTAGAGAGTGTTTGATGTCACGAGAAACTTGAGCGACACGTGACTACGCATCGTGACTTTCATCGGCCCAACTTCGGCTCAGCAGTGCAACATTCCCCATCGCGTAGTCCCCCCATCAACCCGCATTAGCGCGCGTTAAATAAACAGAACGCGTTGTACAGTTGCAACAAGTCAAATCAAGATTCAATGACTTGCTTTTCTACAAGTGATTGAAATGAATTGTTTCAATTGACGAATGGAATACCCCTTTTACGGGCCAGTAATTGACCAATCGGGTCCAAGCGGACAGGTTAATCCGATATGCCTGGCCTATCAAATCGAGCTTCTGCCCCACCGCCCGTGATCACCCGCGCACCGTGGTCACTTGCTCTCATTTCCAGGCCCTCAACCTTCAGAAGCGAATCTTCAAGGGCGTAAACGCAAACTGAGCCCCTTGAACGCCCAGACTCACCACTCATCGTCTCTCTCTTGGGCTACAGGGGAGAGACTCCATCCAAAGTCTCTGAAGCATCGACATACAGACTGGCCAGGGAAATGGCTCAGCGAGGCGGTGAAGGTCCAGGTGTCGCGACGGCCCAGGCTCCGGGCGCCCGTGACGTGTCGGATTGGGAGGTTTTTTCAGACGATTCTTCTGATAGCGATACTTCTGAAAACACTGTTGACTGCCTCCAACCCACCGTTCCTCCGGCCGCACAGGCCCGACCTGCAGCCGCGGTCGCAGACCCCCTTGATCCTGGCCGTACAGGTGAACGTTCTGCCGGCGATGAACGCCGGCCCACCTGGTGGCGACGATTCACAAAAGAGCACATTGGGCCAAAACCAGACGACGAAAAGACTCGTAAATGGAGGCCTAGCCGTCACGAGCACAGGGAAGAGACAAGGGAAGAGACACGGGAGGAGCGAGATGCTCGGAGAGCCGAGCGGCGCCGACGCGAACACCACGATGATCCTAGGCGTTCAGATAGGGAAGATCGCCAAAGCCGACACAAGCGACGCCGACGACGTGAAGGGGAGGACGAGGACAGGGAGGCACGACGAGCAGCACGACGACTTGCCCGACGGCTTGAGGAAGAGGAAAGGCAAGCAGAGGAAGAGCGCAGGGCTCGGAGAGAACGTCGGAGTCTACAAAAAGACCGAAAAACAAGGCATCGCGACTCTGAGCATGCAGACAGAGACAAAGACAGGGAAAGACGCCGGACCCGAGGGGAAAGTGAAAGACGGCATCGAGGAGAGAGTGAGAGGAGACATCGAGGGGATGGTGAGAGACGGGAGAGTGAGAGACAGCACCGAGGGGAGAGTGAAAGGCGACACCACAGGAGCAGCAGGGAGCCTTCACGAGCCTCACGGAGGCTTTCCCGTCAGTACTCTGAGGACGAAAGAAGGCAAGCAGAGGAGCGAGAGGCTCGGAGAGCATCACGCCGGAGTCTACACAAGGAGCGAAGGGGTACTCCTGGTCCCGCAAAGGACCCTATGCCTCCACCAAAGAGCCCTGCTCCGGTCAAGAGTCCTATTCCCAGAAAGAGTCCCCCCATCCCCGCAAAGAGTCCTCCTATTCCTGCAAAGAGTCCTGTACCCCCAAAGAGTCCTGCTCTCTCAAAGACTCCCGCTCCGGTAAAGAGTCCTGCTCCTGTGAAGAGTCCTATTCCCGTGAAGAGCGGTGACTTGAAGCGTGGAGACAAAGAAAAACGCCAAACCGCGGATAAAAGCCAACTGGAAGAGGAGGCTAAGAAGCAACGAGATGAGATTAAGAAGCAACGAGAAAAAGACAAAGAAGCTTCGCGAGCGTCACAGAAGATTCAGCAACCCAAGGAGGAAAAGAAGAAACCAAACAAGTTGATGGAAGCCCTGCGAGGTGCACGAAAGACTCCTCGTCCACAAGCCGAGAAGAAGGAGGAACGTGGGCGTTCGCGCAAGGAGAAAGACAATGCCACCGCCACCGCCAACCAGCCAGAGGCGGCTCCCGGTCCTCATGCGCTTCCACCAATGCTGAGACACCAGAGACTGGCACCAACCCTCGGAACGCATAGACTAGCACCGACACTCGGCCAGAGACTACCTCCAACCCCAGAGAATGACAGAATGCCGCCAACAGACGAAGGTGGTGTCGACTAGAACAACAGTACAGTAACAACTAACAACGGACTGTCTGACTTTTGAGTTTGCCTACGGAGTTGGGGAGTTGGGAGATAAACAGAACCAATGTGCCGGAACATAATCGCACTGTTTAGGATTTGACTATTACCTAGTTTGATGGGCCTCGATGGCCTGACACATCTCCACTATACCTACACGTTAGTTAATACATATGCTCATCACTCATGACTTGCTACCCAGCTTTGGTCCATTGCCATGGCCACATAGACGTTGTGAACTGAAAGATAACAGTGCTTTATCTTACTTACCCTTGCTGACAATATGACAAGTATTGTTGTTGATATCAATGACACCTCCACGAGGAGTTATCTGGCACAATATAAAAGAGCACACTGATAAACACATGACAACATTAAAACCCAATGCTATGAAACACCGTAATGACAGGCACAGCTTTATAGTATTACAGTCAACTACTCGAAGCACTCTTAAACTTGTTCACTACCACACCCACATCCACCCTATCTCTTCCAGCATTCTTCGCCATCCACTTCCCTTCTTCACGGAGCGCCTGAGAAATCGCTTTACGCGTCGAACTGTGCACCGCCGTCCGCAAGCTTTGGGAAATGCCGGCACTGGGATAGGCAAACACCCCAAACATGCCAGCGCCGCTCTTGGTCACCAGACTCATGGCACCTTTACCAAAGCCCTTGACTGCCCCTAGAGCGCCCTCTTTTCTGGCGCCGTTGTATGGCTCCGTCACGACGTCGCTTAGGCCGTCTATGAAGCCCCAAGCAAAAGTTTTGCCTGCCACGACCATTCCGCTCTTGGCGTCAGTTACCGGGCCGTGGTCACGCACATTGCCGCCGTAGTGGTGCGGCACTGCTTTCAGACCCTCAGTAAGAGCAAGAGGAATATCAACCACCATGCCTTTCAGAGCTGTGGGCCCTATTTTCCCAATGCTCTTGGCCGATGCCCCTGCCATCCTTCCGGCTAGAGAGTTCGAGTGTTCAGTATTTGACCGAGCCGAGTCCCCTGACGCCCGTTTTGAAGGGCCAGATTTCTCATACTCGGTCGCTGGGACTTCAGACTGGGCCCCCTTCTTCTCGAGAGCGCGCCGCCGTCGCTTCTGCTCGTCTCGGTACTCTTCCACTGGCTTGGTAACGATACCTGTCATTGAACCGGCCATGCCAGTTGCTGTCGCCATGACAGCCGAAGCACCCCCAGAGATGGGATCCCATCGTCTGTGTTCAATAAAGATGGGGTTCGTCTGATGTCTGCGGCAGCCAAGTTAGCATGCTGAGTCACTGGACGTTTCAAGGAGATTAGATACTTACAGTTTCAAGTGCTTGGGATCGATCGACTTGTTCGACAGGAGAATGTCTGCAGCGGTATTGGAAAGCTTTACCGAACGTTTGGAACGAGTATATAGCCATACAGCTGGCTCACTCGGGATCAAGTCGCATGGGATTTGCTCCAGAGGTAGGTGTTTGTGGAACGACTGTACAGCGGCACGAACACCCACCTCTGACGCCATCTTGGCGGCGATGGACGCTGCAGCAGCAGAAGCCTCGGGCGATAGACAGTACACAATGGCTTCGGAAAGATTGCCCACTGTTAGCTCTGCATGCGGGATCGGACTGGGACCTGCCCCTGCGTTGGCCACCATCTGGCCCCAGAAAGGTTGGCTGTGAGTGAAGGATTAGCCTTGATTCTCGCTGTCGATAGCGGCGCTGTTCCATAGTAACTCACTCTCCGAAAAATGGGACGATAGTAGTGGGTTTTCCGTTCCTCAGTCCACAGGCCGCTGTTCCCGCACCTCCATGGTGAACTACCGCGGCGACATGCTGGAAGAGCCACTCGTGGGGGCAATCTCCTATCCAGTAGATGTCCTCACTTTCTGAGCCGGCGAGATCGGACCAGCCCCTGGAGATGATGGCGCGAGTATTAGCAACGCGGACGGCTTCGAGTATAGTGTTGATCATCTTTTCTGGGTTGTCCAGGACAATGCTCCCGAAACCAATGTAGACTGGCGGCGGACCAGCCTCGAGAAACCGAACAAGATCTTCCGGTGGAGAGTATTGAGGAGCGTCTCGAAAGAAGAACCCACAAACGTCTGCGTACTAGTTGTCAGTGGTCGTCAGGAGTATGGTATTGCTTGGGGTTGTCAGACCGATATGCGAAGCCCAGTCAGCTGGCTTTGGCACAAGAGCCGGTGACCAGCAGTATGTAAAGGGTGTCTTCAGCGTCTGTGCAAGCATGGGACCATCAAACATGTCCACCTCTTCCAGATCTATTGATTTTCGCCACTTGTTGATGAGATCGCCCAGCCTTACCCCCCAGCAAGTTAGCACATAGTTCTCTGAGTCAAGAAGGGACTGGCTTACCCTTGCCAGGTCAACCATTCCACCACGCTGTAGGAGATGTAGTTTCCAAGTTGAGGGTCGCTGCCGGCGTTCTTCAGATTAGCGAGGGGATGTGGGAAGGCTCTGGTGTTGCTCCAAGGCATCGTGAACATCAAGTGAACCGGGATACCGAGAGCCTGTGCGCAGTGAATATGTGCAAAACTGGGGGGATTGGCGATGATGGCATTAGCCACAAAAGGCCGGCCGGTCAGGGTATCAGGCCTCAAGCATGAATGCCAAAACTTCTCGAGCATCTCCTCGACCATGTCTCGCTTCTTCTGGATTTCACCAGCCTTGAGACTCTTCATGCTGGGAATCAGGCCCGGGTTCTTGACCATGTATGCCATTAATTCGGCCGGGTCGCCACCGATGGGGTAGAACTCAAGGCCGGAGCCTCGAACGAAGTTTTCGAATGTGTCATGAGTTGCCAGACGGACGCGGTGGCCGTGTCGTTGAAGCTCGTTGCCGAGAGCGATGAAGGGCTGCACGTCTCCTCGACTCCCCACGACTTGAATGACAATGTTCAACCTTGTGGTCCATGTATGAATCTTTGGTTGCGCTTCAGAGTACTCTGGTGACGGTGTGCCTGGCTCGTCGTGCTTTTCAGAGGGTGCGTGGTAGAGGCGGGTGAGGCGACGAACTAGCTTCGAATCGAAATCGACGTCGACTCGGGCATCATCTTCAAGGCCAGTTAGTCTAGGGTCAAACACAAACGGTAGGAGTATACCTCGGATTTTGACGTCGTCGCCTCCGAAACCGGCGAATATAGAAGACGAGGAGCTCACTGATGCATGTTCGGCGGGCATTTCTGCAGTATGCGCCAGATCACTTGCGCTGGCTGCGCTCAGGCTCGAATAAGGCGGTGCCGGGCTCAGATATGGAGTTTGATCGCCGGCGAGCTCATATCGGATAGTGTCTCGTTTCTTGTCCGCCATTGTTGATATCAGTTGCCTCCTGGTCTAACTGAACGTGAAGTTGGTGCGATGGAGGGTATAATAAAGAGTGAGAGCAGGCATAAAGGAACCCCCATGACCTTAGCTCGGCATAAGCCGAGACTTGACACACATGCCAAGTGGCGGAGTCAACGATGGCTCTAAATTGACCGACTCGTACCCAGTCTCGTACCTCGTTCATGACCCAGCGCCACCGAAAGAGCCTGGTTTGCCGGGCCCAGAAATAGATCTGCCGAGGCATAATAACTGGGGCTGAACCTTGACATTCATTCATTACTCGTGTGAAACAGAGCTTGGGTTATTCATCAATGCCTACAACCGCTTTCGGCCATGCCATCCACCGACTCCAGTATTCCCCCATCAGCTCATCAGCCACATCTACCATGCTCCGGCCCCAGCCATCCATAAACCAGTAATCATTTAAGCTATGAAATAAAGTACCGAGATACGCAAAGATTAGCAAGGCAGGGGGCTGACGTTGTTGCAGCAGCTCAAAATACTCGTCTGGACTAGCGTTCAGACAGATGAACGGTCCAGACCAAGCCTGATGATATCCCCAATCCGCCAAGACTTGCGGGCTCATCGATTTGAACTGCCCCATATAGGCATTGCATTTCCGGAGAAGGTATAGCGCATTGTCATAGACTTCTGCATCGTGGCTTTGAGCCCATACCTGTTGAATACTGCGAAAGTGACTGTCTTCGGCAACTGGTTGATCGTCTGGATTCAACTCATCCCAGTTACCGAGACTGAGCAATGCACTCAAGGGTCCAAACCGCACTCGTTCGTATACTGGCTTCAGTACAGCCCCGACGCCGCGGATCATGGGGATCCACTCGGCTCCAAGGATCCGGGACTTGCGGCCGGCGGTAGGGCCGTCGTAGAGGGGCCCGAACACGCCAAACACGTGGAGGATGTTTAGCGTCGCGCATACGAACAGAGCATCGCTGTTTTCGTCTGTCATTTGGCTTATGCCCCCCTGAAACCCCTGCAGGGCTATGTTGTGATGGTGGGCGGCGATCAGGAGAAGTCGTTCTCTCTCGGCAGACTGCCTATATGCGAGATGCAAGGCTGCTAGACCGAGGATGCCATGCATGACAAAGGCATGCCTGAATGCAACCCGGGGAAATATTTCTTGCCAATACTCGTCGCCACCAGTAGAGTTGACAATGTCCAGGCTTGTCGACAGGGTCCAGTGGTGCAACAAGGCCAGATCATCAAGGACAAAGGCCGGCGTCGATGATGATGCCTGGTCTGTCTCGGTGAGGCAGGGTATTGACAAGGAGGATGTTAGCGATGCCTCACTTCCCAAGGATCGAGCGGTAGGGTGGTCGCTGGCCGGCGTGGGACAGGGGGTGGCTATTTGCGTAATGCTGAATGGGTAGACGCATGGATGGTCGTGTCGAACACATGCCGCGCAAGCCGGTCTCTCTTCACCACACTGCGGCATGAATTAGACTGTGTGTAACTAATCGATGTGAGATGTGGCAAACCGACACGCACCTTGATTCGTCGCCTCCGGCACTCGAAGCATCCCATTCTTGACTTCCTGTGTGGCCGTCGCCGACCTGTCGTCGGCTGCTGCGGCGTTTCCATCGCCAATGAGGTCAGTCTTCAAACAAAGAAGGTGAGAACGATGGGAAGGAACGAAAACCCGAGGGCGGGTCGTGGGAATGGAGTGTCTAAGAGGGAACGAAATAAGAGAAACGAGCGAGACTACGGGAACGAGATACGAAGAACGACCATCAACTGACCAATCACTTTCCAGAATAAACGCTTATTAACGAGATGGGTGGGGACGGCCGAGCGAAGGCCGAGTTAAGTTTGTTTTGTGGCTTGGTTAGCTCTATCGATCTTCGTCATGATGTAACATCCTAGTACCTTGCATTCCCCTGCATAACGGTCCCCTGTAGTCTGGAACGTGTGTCAAGGAAAGATGGGACACCAGTGTTGCCTTTCTTAAAGATAGGGAGTAGATAAAACAGTAGATTAAACAGATCTAGAGTATCAATCTATTAATATCTTTGTGCTCAGATGAGTTAACAAGTAATTGCTGACGGCCATGTATTTCACTTCCAGGGGAAAGAGGCCACCAGCCGCAGCAATAAAGATCACCTATGGTTGTGAGGCCATCACGCAGTTAGCCCTTCTCAGCCACGACAGAGTCCCACGGCTTCTTCCACATAATGGCAGGCGTTGAGCTGTTTAATCTGTTACCCTCTTGTTCTTGACCACAAAGTGTAGTATACTGGGAAGAGAAGCGCCTTTAATACCTCTAATTCATCATAACGCCATTCTAATACTCTATCTCTATTCTCAGGCGCCAGCGAGTGCCACTGACTGTTCTACAAGACCGTGTTTCCAACTCAAGAAAAAAAAGTGAATGATCATCACGCCTCTTCAGTCAGGCGTTGGTGACCCCCTGCAACCGCACCCATCTTGAAACCGTACGCATTACCCCCCTGAGCGAGAATTGCCGTAATCTCGGCCGGGTGAATCCAGTTGAACAGGACCATGACAAGGAACATCAGGACAGCGTCAAAGACATACAGGTACACCTCACGCTTCAGCAAGTACCCATCGAAGCCCTGCAGGTATTCAACCGCCCTGAAGACGGATCGCACCATGATCAACATGCTGCCGATGTACAGCACCTTCATGTGCTTCTTCCAGGGAACCACTTGCGAACGCCCTGTCGGGGACTGGCGGACTGACCTGTCGAACGCCACGGCGATGACAATGAAAACGCCAAAGCAGATGAGCTGGACAAATAGACCGACAATGATGACCTTGGCGCCGTTGTTCAGGGCTTCTAAGGAGCCGGCAGCTTGGTATCCTCCACCTGGGATCCTCTATTAGTATGCTTCTCACTCGACAACGATGAGGATGAATGGGGAATACTCACCACCGCCCTGGAGAAAGAATGACAGAACATCTCCAGTAACGAAGAGCTTGGTCATCCACTTCAGTGGGATCAAGACATGCCCCTCACCATCTACCATGAGGACAATCCTGCCAAGCTCCATATAGATGGTAGCAGCGAAGAGAGCGGGTGCAACAAGTAACAGGATCGCCTGGATGATGTAGGGACCAAGAGTCCAGTTGGGGCTCTCGTTGCCCGACTTGGCCCGAGCCGCGTATCCGATAAACTCGACTACAAGCAAGCCACGGTTGTCAGTTTCCTCAAGGCCTCTCCGAGAGGACAAAGGTATTGCTTACGGACACCACCAATGGCCAGTGGAATCATGAACCAACATCTTGCCCGGAACAATTGCCAGAAGTGAAGCGCTGTAGTGGCGATAAAGAGCAGTGCAAAGACGATACCGCCAGCAACCGTGGGATCGTAGTGATAGAGGGAGAAGGTGGCGCCTTCGTCGGCAGCTGCATCAGCCCTATGAAAGAGAGACATGCCGGTTGATCTCGTCCAAGCCAAGGCCGTATAGAGACTTTGGAAATATGGAGCGTATGAGGCGGCGACGCAAAGGAGGAATCGGCCAATCAAAAGAGTGTCGAGAAAAGAAAGATCTATACGCTAATGAAAGCCAAGGAAATAAAGTCGTCAGAAGCCAACTGGAGCGTTGAAGGAAAGAATAGAATGGTGGTGAGGGATGGTAGCAAAGGCAAGGCAAGGACCACAGTGGCTATATAGAATATCAAGACAACCAAAAAAAAAAAGAAAAAAAGCCTTACCTTCCCTTGTGGAACGGTCGACTTGAATCAGCCTCGATGTCTAATTATGGACTTGCAACAGATCTGGCTGGCTCCTCGTTCCGCGCACTTCATGGAGCAGATCGGTGAGTCGTGTACAGCTCGTTCCTCGTTTAGTTGTTGAACAGCCACGGCTCAGTACGCAACTCGGACGCGCCGACGTTGGACTGGCTGTCTAGTGGGCCCTCGTCCAGGTGGCTCGTATTTCGTTCTTGCTACGAGATCCGGAATCAACCATCTCCTTGGCCCACCTGAGCCAAGGCAAAGAAGCCTTGCCCTGCCCCGAGTTGGCCTGTTTCCTAGGCTTGTTGTGTTTTTGAACGCCAGTATTTAGTCTTTGCACTGGACGAGTTTCACCTGGTGATATCCATTCTCTCCTATCGACGGCCCCTTTTGATTCTCGGGTTGGACCAGTCTCTCATTCTCCTGGAGCCCTTCGCCACCCTCGATCTCTACCGTCTTATTCCCGTCATCCGCAGTCGACGCACCTCTACGACATGGCGAGCACCGAAGGAGTCGACGTGGCTGCTGCCTTTGACTTCAAACTCTATCGATATACTCCGTCGCTACCTGCCGCTATCGCAAGTGTTGCTGTGTTTGCCGTGCTCACGGCCCTTCACACCTGGAGGCTGCTCAGAGCCCGAGCCTTTTACTTCTCTGCATTTACAATTGGTGGTGTTTGTGAGTGAAACCAGCATGGGAAAAACTGATGGACAAATGCTGATATGCTCTTTCTAGTCCAAACCATCGGTTACTGCGGTCGAATCTGGAGTCACTATGATAACCTCGCAATTGGGGGGTTTGTCATACAAGCCATTCTGATCCTCGTTGCTCCCGCCCTCTACGCTGCCTCGATTTACATGATTCTGGGCCGCTTGATTCGCACCCTCCGAGCTGAACATCTGTCTTTGATCCCTGTAAGATGGGTCACACGGGTCTTCGTCACTGGAGATGTGATCGCTTTCTCCCTCCAGGCAGGAGGTGGAGGCATCCAGGCTGGTGGGACGCTGGACCTCTACAAGATGGGTGAAAAGATCATCATCGCCGGGCTCCTCTGTCAGATTTGCATCTTCGGCTTCTTCATCATCACGGCCATGCTTTTCCACCACCGAATAACACTTGCACCGACACGTGTGGTGGAGAGGGGAAATGTCCCTTGGCGGCGATACCTCTGGGTTCTCTACGTCACCAGCCTCATCATCTTGATCCGTAGTGTTTTCCGCGTGGTTGAGTATTTGCAGGGAAATGACGGATATCTGATTTCTCACGAAATTTTCCTCTACGTCTTCGACACAATTCTGATGGCTGCTGTCATGGTTATTTTCCTGGTCTGGTATGTGGAACAGCTCATTCCCAAGAACAAAACCAGCCGGCCAAGCTCCGATGATAGTGAATGCGATGTTGGCTTGGAGAGGTTTGCACCAAGAAGTCGGTAATTAGGCGTGTCTTTGGGGCTGGAGAGGTTGACATGAGAACGGTCTTTTTGCCTGTGTCGGTGGTTTTGCTTCAGGGTTCTATTACTTATAGATGGATGGAATGTTTCCATGGAAGAAAGCGTAGCGCATTTTAGATAGTTTATTGTATATACAGAGCTGAGAAACGCGGTGCAAGTAAATTGTGCCTTTCCAAGTGACTGTTAAATGATCTAGTTGTCGCCACCAGTGATCCCATGCAGATGTGCATGTCGAGAGTATGGGATTCTAGAGTGTCTGTAGGGCTGTAAAACTTCCATCTCGTCGTTTTTCGATGGATAGAAAAGGGTGACATTCATCTAACTCATCTCCACCACAGCGGCCATGGTACATGGCTATCATCTAGATGGGCTCGGCCGCTTCGTGGACGTTGTGGCTCGGCGCCGGACGTCTAACATTATCTGCCGAGCATTGACCGAGCGAAATACGTAAACGAAGATGGGGGTGACCCGGGGCGCTTGATCTGATTAACCTAAAAAGGGGCATGGTCCGATGTTGGCCTAGTAATTGGCTGAGACGGTCGTAAATCTGTCTCGAGTGAGGAAGTCAGAGTAAGGGGCTATAAGAATGAGTTGAGGGAAGAAACCCTTCGACTCCAGACCCATGTTTCGAACCACAAGGCCCGCAGACACGACACGACACGACAATGCCAGATAGCAAGATGGCCGCTTATGTGGCCCTGAAGAACGACCCGAAGGAGACGCTTGACGGAATCACCACCATCACCACTCATAGCCAACCGGAATATCTCTCGGTCAACAGTCACACCTCTCAAAGGATGGAGTTGGTCAGCCAGCCAAAGAACTCCGCCTTTGCCCATGGCCGCATGGATGACGACCAGTATATCTCCGTCAACGTGTCTCGTCCTCCGACATCTAGGGTGACTATGGCAGTCGATTGGGTCAGACATATGACTCTCTTCAAAGCTCTCCTGATCATCTACTCTCTCAACGTGGTGGCATGGGGAGGTATGATCTTTTTGTTACTTTGCAACGCCGCCCCAGCCATGTGTCACCCAACCTGCGATGATATCAACTCTCCCCGCCGGAAATGGATTGAGATAGACTCGCAGATTCTCAACGCCTTATTCTGTGTGCCGGCGTTTGGACTTGCCCCGCGACGGTCTATCGAGGCCTGGCAGGTGTCACGGCACGTTTCAGGAGGAGATTTGGGCGCATTAAGACGGTTGGCGGCCACATATCGGGGGTGGTTTCGACTTTCTGGTTCTCAAACTGTACCTGCCGATATTGGTCCTTCCGAGGTTGAATCTTGGCTGTGTCAAAACCCAACCTTGGAACTTGTACTGCCACATCCCACGCGGCAGATCTCAGAGACTCCTCATTCCGGGAGACGATCAATGCCGACAGCATTATGGAAACTGCAAGTTGTGATTGGCCTGAACTTGATGAACACTGTGTTTCAAGCTATCTTGTCTGGATTCATGTGGGGTTACAACCGGCATACACGGCCGGGTTGGTCTGTTGGGCTATTCCTCTGTTTGGCTTTTGCGTCTTCCATAATTGCGGGCGTGATACAGTTTACTGAGGGAAAGAGGGTTAAGAAAGTCGAAGGATTAGCTAAGTGATAAAGACTAGGGCATATGCCTAAGAATAGACCGGCGCGTCGTCGAAATCATCAGTCGATAGGAGGTCAGGGGTAGTTGGGTTTATACACTGGGTTTTGTCGTGCTTGCAACTAGAATCTTGATCAACTCACTGGGTGATAGAAACAATCTGACAAGTAGGAATGGAGACCCATCCGTCATCAAGAACCGAGTCAGGACGAGCATGGAAGTCAGACAAACCGCCAAGAGATGGACATCCCTTTGCAAGACAGTGCGCCCCAGCCTGGACATGCTCATTCCATAGGCTATCCGAACCGTAAAGACTGTGGCTTAGGTCGCTAGCAGACGTGAGCCTGTGGAGCTGGGCGACGAATGCGATTTGTCAAGCCAAGAGGAACGATGAACGAGACTGAGCGAGGCTAAACGAAGAACAATTTAAACGAGAGTGCCAGGGGCAAACTTGGGAGCGGCACCCACCACGAAAAGGAGACCAATGTGCCAACAACGTTTACTCCCTTATCGTACGCGGTTTCGCTCCCGACTTCAGCGCGTAACTCTAATCACCTACGGTTGGGATTGGGGTTGGGCTGTCCCTTTTACTTTCTTCACCTCGTTTATTCTCACTGCTTCTCATCTATCCCTGTTTAACAATGTCAACTCGGTCCGAGGCTTCTGCCAACATGTCGGATGGTGACTTGGTAGCTTCGTCATCACAACGGCCCGCACGCAAACCACACAGAAAATCGAGAAAGGGCTGCCTAGACTGTAGAAGACGTCGCGTCAAGGTGAGTCTTGCTGCATTGAACTTGGTCTGACATTGGCTGAATCTTGGGCTTTTAGTGTGACGAGGAGTACCCAAGCTGTCGGGCATGCGTGAGACGTAATGTCCACTGCGAGTACCGAGATAAACCGCAACGTCCATCTGGCCTGTCGCCGCCCGCGTTGGACTCTCATGTCCCGCTGTGTCTTGTCAGATCTTCTTCTTCTTCACCGTCAGCGCCAACTCGGACCACCACGCCGCTCTTTAGCCTCTCCAGTGTCACCACCGACGGATTTACTTTGACTGATTTGCGTCTATTTCATCATTGGATCGCATACACAAGTCAGGACCTTGGCAGATGTCCCGAGGCTCGCCACATCTGGCAAGGTATAGTCCCCCAGGTTGGATTCAAACACTCGTATGTGTTACACGCTTTGTTAGGTCTTGCGGCTCTGCATATTGCCCACCAAGACCCCTGCGAGAGAAAGACCAGATGGATGGATGCAGTAGACCACCACGGCAGGGCGCTGGATGGCTTCCAGAGAGCTGTTGGGTGCATCACTGAAGAGAACAGCGAAGCACTGTTTGTGGGATCAATATGCAACGTCCTTTACGTCTTTGCCCTGTCGAACCCACTTCAGGATACCATGAATTCTATCTCTCAGTCGACACCGTCTTCGAGGAATGACAAGATCCTCGGCGCCGAGTGGATTCCCATGATTCGTGGGATGGATGCCATACTGGAGCCCACCCACAACTATTTGCGCTTTGGGAGGATAAGTACTATCATGACCCTCGGCAATTGGTTTGATCTAGACCCTGATAAGGACAACTCTGACCCAGTTGATGAGTACTTTCGTGGAAGCCGGAAGACGTGGGAGGACTCCAACTGTTCCGAGATTTATGAAAAGACTCTTCAAACTCTCCGGAAATGCCGTTTATACTCACATCAGTTCTCCTTGATGGACCCAAAGATTGTTGATCAATGGGGATATAATAGGGCGTGGTCAGGACCACTCATGTTCATTCACTTTGCCCCCGAGTCTTACTTTACACTTCTTCAGCAGAGGCAACCTCCCGCCTTGGTGTTGTTCGCATTCTTCGGTGCCCTTTTGTACGAGTTGGATGATTATTGGTTCTTGGAGGGATGGGGAACATCAATCGTCGGGGTTGTCGAGGACATTCTTGGAGCATATTGGAAACCTTGGATTTCGTGGCCTTTGGAAGTGGTTGGAAGATGAGAGCGCTGTGAAAGCAATTTGGCCTGGCCCAGGCACTGTCAATGTCAGGTAGTGGGTGATTTGTGTCGTGGAATTACGGCTGGGCTTTATGAGTGTTAACGGGGGTGACCTCTTGTTTAGGTTTGTCAGGCTGGTGTGCTCTCGTGCCGTTGTGGAAGCCGCTGACCTTCGTAGGATAAAACGAGCCTATCCCCGATGTTCCTAGCCGAAAGTTTCTACCGTGGTGGGTACATCGGTGCACCAATCTTGATAACTATAACTTGCGTACCAAAGAGAACCCCTTCCGCTACATTCAAGACGGCCATGCTGAAAAATGCCATATACTTGCTCCTACATCTCTGCCATCAACCTGTGAAGAGAGGCCTCCCAAAGGAGGCCTCCGCGGCAATGTAAAAGTCGACAAACTTCATCACGACCTGTACAGTAACACGTACGTACCCCAAGCCCTTCGCAATTCCCTTGGCCTTGATATCTTCGACGACCTCGCCCACACCAGCGAGCCACTTCTGGATCATGCCAAAGGTATCCTACACGATGTGCCGGGCAAGTAAGCTTGCGTCAGTCTATTCTGAGTTTGTGTTGATGATGATCTTGAGCATGAACGAGGGGATGGACGATGGCGGCGGGTTTTAGATCCTACAATCCGGAACAACCGAAGTGACCAATGACCCCGTCAAGACGTACCACTCGGACAGTGTCGAATAGACATCCTGTTTGGATGACTACGGGGTTGCCTTGCAGACTTCTGCCGCCACCGCATTCCAGGCTCAGCTTGGACAGTACCAGGTGGCCCTGCTCGAAAGCCTTGCAAGGCAGCACAAGCTCTTTCTGCCCGGGGGAGGTTCCTGCCTCTGCAACCAGGTCATGTTTAATGCAGCTGGCGATCTGCTCACCAACCTGGCCTTCAATGGGTGAGTCTATGTCTTCACTGGCCATTAATTGGCGATCTCATGCTACGTCAATACGCACACCCTTTTTTCCCTACAACTTTGTAAGAAGTTCGTAGCTTGTTGATAAAACTTGTCTGCGTGGGGGGGGGGCGAAAGGGGCACTAGAGATCGAGGTGCTCTCTGTCTGTGGGGTAGATGTATGCAGTGCATAACTACAGCCCGTAGTTGTTACTTAGATTGAAATAACACAAGGTGTACTGCGCTATCAAGTCTGATCGAAAGCCCCGTTGTGTCTTATTTCCTCCCAGAATATGGCGGAGTCCTCTTCTTGTCGAGAATGTCCTGGAAAAACTGCTTGAACGCAGTTGGCTTGAACTCAGGATACAGATCCTTTGCCCATAGAAAGCCCAAGCGTTCGACGCCTCCCGGGCTGTTATCCCCGTCGATGAAGGATGAGTAGTAGTACTCAAGCCAGAATCGTCCGACCAAAGTTACGTAGTCTGCCTGCCCGCCTTGAGTCGCCGCCTGCAGTTGTTTGATCGTCGCGTCCAGCTGTTCGGCAGGCCACTTTCAAGATTGTATTAGTCTCTTATTCATATGGTGGTGTCAGGATTGCTCACATATTTCCTTTCGGGTTTTTCGCCGCTCAATTCCTCAACCGTGTTGAACACCTCATTTAACGTCAAAACATCCCCATTAGCCATGACCTTTTGGTTGAGCGTCCTGTCGTCAACAATGACCTTTGCAACAAGGCGTCCCACATCGAGATTGTCCACAAGACAGGTCTTCATGTTGCCGTCACCAGGGATCATATTGACGATGAATTCAGGTAGGGCGATGGCCCAGTCGGTGCGGCCAGAGGGGAGCTTGGGGATAAAGCCGAAATGCCACCAGCCAACCTCGATAACTGTGTATGGCAGTTCCAGGCTTTTGATCTCAGCCAAGACCTTCTCTCTCTATCAGGTATGTCAGTTCGCTGCCCACTGGCCGGCCCAAGTCTCGCAGGCAGGCAAAGCTTGGAGCAGCTACTGCTAACGACTTACGGAATCTTGCACGGTTGCTACACCCCCGGGGGCAAGTGCCATGGCGAAGGAACTAGGAACAAACCGTTTCACACCAGCCAACTTCGCGGCGCGGGCAAGAGGGATTTGGGTTTCTAGAACGTGAGGGGGAACTGCGGCGATGACAACGTCAATAGACTCGAGGCTCTTGGCAATCACTTCCGCATCGTCCTTTAGGTCTATCGTGACAATCCTGACTCCGCGGTTGGCTAGAGCCTCATACCCTGGCTTGTCGCCTGACCCTCGAGCGAGGGCCGTCACGTCCTTTGTGACACGGTTAGCGGAGGGTTCGTCTCAATGATAGCTGTTCAAAGCCGCCTCCGGGCATCATGATATAAGAGAGAGCCAAAGTCTTACGAATTGAACATCTTCCGACTCAAGCAAGGCGTTGATGATAAGCCCGCCAGACTCGCCGGTCGCTCCATAGATGGCAACTTTAGTGCTCGATTTGGCCATGGTGAAGGAGCGTTGTGATTGGGATAAAGATTGATGAAAATGTGTGCGCAGGTACGTCGGGTGGATGGTGAGTTGATCTCCTGAATGCCGGTTGTCTCGTATATAAGGTCCAAGCACATAACGTTAACGGCATCACGAAACATCTCGGCTGGTTTCGGAGCAACATTGGCCTGACGATGACAAAGCTCGGCCAAACCCTCCCGCCGCCGGTCCTTGATTCGCTACTCGGCGTGGTCTCCGACTCGGAGACTCCGAGAGTCGATGCGGACTCTACTTAGACCCCGGGCATCATCCTCAGGGGCCGAAAGACGACAATCACGCACGAACGTACCATTTGGGGTTAGTACCTCAGATCATTGAATGATGAATATCCAATCATTGCCAGGAGCATTAACTACATGTGCCAGCCACGTGTTGGAACAATGCCGCCCGACTTCCCCGACTTCCCTACTGCCTCGTTCTTAAGAAACGAATAACGGCATGGTTTCCAATGTCCCTTTTCAGTGTTTCTGCCGTCTAGGTTTCATCACCAACGAAAGGATGGCCGGTTACTTATATGCGGGCGAGGTAGACATAGGTAACTCCCGAAGCTCTTGCATAGAGACCTAGGCCTTGGGGTGTGCTTAGTAGATACTCATATCTCCAGGCTTTATAGCCTTGAAAATCCTGTGCGCTGGCACTTTCATGACCCGAGACCTGATGATGAGGGTTGCTCAGGATTGTGTCCCAGTAAATGATCGAAACTTTTGGGGATATCCCTTTCTCCCACCTCTCAGAGAAGCTTGTATAGAAAAAATCATTCCGAGTAGACCATTGGCACTCTTGTTTTCATGACATCTGAGTTTACCCTAGGTTAACCTGTTTGCTAGAGTTGCTGGGCTTGTGGCTTGAACTTAAAGTCGTTATGAGGCTAGCCCAATAGAATGTGATGGAGCAAGATGATTTGATTCAATCTTATGCACAAGCAAACCCGACCACAAATAACAATTACAAAAAACCGAACTGAACTGTAATTTACAATTATGTGGCTTTGGAGACGTCATTAACAAAAAAGGTGGCTCATTGAGTGTGGCTGAGTTAACATTTGTCGGCGTGGCCAGTCATTTTCAACCGTGCCTGATGACTCATCTGCCGAGATTGGCACCGCATCACCACCCTCACACAGCTTCAGCGATAAGCGATAAGCTATAAAGCCAACCTCACCCACGCACCTGGTTGCGTCCCC
Organism: Fusarium protoensiforme; assembly: GCA_011320165.1. Taxonomy (NCBI): domain Eukaryota; kingdom Fungi; phylum Ascomycota; class Sordariomycetes; order Hypocreales; family Nectriaceae; genus Fusarium; species Fusarium protoensiforme. The sequence goes on along the minus strand of JAANQP010000422.1, from coordinate 165,261 downwards.
ATGACCAACACCATCCTTGCTCAGAAGATCGCATCGCGCTGTCCCGACATCTTCGTCCCTCCTCTGCTTGGCTTGATCGCTCACACTTGATCATGACAGAACCAACATTCGCGACTCCGCTCCCGCAGTCAACACGCTCCGAGACGCTGGAGTGGCGGTTCCCAAAGCCACATAACCAATATGTCTTGACGGGGAAGTCTCGAGCAGCGTGGCATACCTCATTCGTCATCCCTCAGCTCAACCTTCTTCTTGATGCTGGCCTCTGTGTCAACAAGGCTCGACCAAAACACATCTTTCTCACCCACGGCCACAGCGACCACACCCTTCTATCACCCGCCTTTGTCAAGCGCGAGGATCCGCCTGATATCTTTTGTCCCGTCGAGATGGTCAACGTGCTTGACGACTTTCTTCTCGCCAGAACGATGCTCAACCTGGGTGGACTGATAACTGCGGAAGATGCCGACCAACTCGCCGACACTAGTGATGAAGGCAGCAACGATACGGATCGGAACGGATGGCTCAACACCCATGTCACACATGGCGTCCAACACGGCGACACCGTCAGCCTAAGAAGAACCAAGAATGTGACAGCCACAGCCTTCAACTGCGACCACACAGTCCCGTGTTTGGGCTACGTCTTTTCGATGGTCACACATGGCCTCAAGTCAGAATTCACCTCTCGAACTGGGCCCGAACTCAAGGCACTGCGCCAATCCGGCATGGAAATCACAGCCCCACGCTCAGCTCCCATTTTTGCCTTTCTGGGTGACACCACCGCGGCAACCTTGGCTGCCGACCCCGTCTGGCTCCAGGAAGGCATCCCGGTGGTCATCACAGAGTGCAGTTTCTTGTACGAGGAGCACAAGCCACAGGCGGTCCGGACCAAGCACACGATATGGAGCGATCTGGAACCAGTGATTCGAAAGTGGCCCAAGACGACATTTGTGCTCATGCATTTCAGTATGCGGTACACGCAGGAGGCTATACGACAATTCTTCAAGGAGATGGTGAACCCTCCAGGGAATATTGTGGTCTGGATTGATGGAGAATCCGAGACATGAGCTTGTCTCGCCTCACAGGGCGGATTGTACTTGTACTGGGTTTCTGGTGGAACTTGGATCCCCTTTCATGTTGATTGCTAGCTAGACATTAGCGCCTGAAAAGCACCATGATTTCTCATTCTTGATCCTTTGTGATACATGTTTCTTCCATAAATGGCGAATGATACGCATATGCCTGGACAATCATGACACAGGGAGGCTTTCCAACAAACATTGGCATGATCACGCAGCTTCACTGAGGCCCATGGCTCAGAAAGTTCCCTTGATGCCCTGGGCCTCCAGGCAATCAAACAAGCCAAAGATATTAATGTATCTTAGAAAGTCACCTCAACTTGCAACGGTCAAGCAGATAAACTTGGCTAGAGTCTTGGTACTGCAAATCACAGCACCTTGGTTGACTCTGTCTCCGCCGAGGTTTTTTCTGTCAATACTCATGGTACATGTGACGAAGCCGAGCTGCTAAGAGAGCTGCAATAGGAATCGACCCCAGAGTGGCTCGGATTGCCTTGATGTGTGACTTCAGTATGGCTCGCCTGTTGACAAAGAAGCACCTAGAGGCATCAGGCGAGGCATTGATGAGACTGTTGACATCGAAAACTTTCGCCCTTAGATACAAGCTTGCACCTCAAAGAAGCACTCATTTTCCTCCCCTTGTTGTGTCACCCTTCCCTTCGTTGTTTCTGAGTTCTTGATGTCATAGTAAAATGTCGCCCTCTTAGATAGCATTTTGATCATTCTTTGCCCCCGGGAAGGCCTTCTTCCTGCTGGGTGTCCTTCTCCACCGAGAACCCCCTCAACGATACCAATGACTGAAGCGACGAGGTCTGCTTTCGACCGACTTGGTAAGTGAAGAGAGAAAAACAATAAAGTTAAATAGCTACGTGGAAGCGAAGTAAATACATTTGTCATATGATTCGTCAATTCGTGATCCACCTTCTTTCTGATGATAGTGAGGGTTTGCAATCCCTTCATCATCCCTCTAATCACTGGACTCGGGAGCTTTCTTCTCAGACGGCTTTCGACCCCAGACTACCTTTTGGCGGTAGAAAGCATGAGACTTGCCTGCACGCATCTCGCGGCGAAGATGCGAGATGTAGACCTGAATCTCCTCCTTGCTCCAGCCCAGAGTGTGAGCCATGAAGAGAACGAAGCCTTCAGTGTCAGTCTCGAGGCCATACTGAGTGAACCGTCCCATCTCTTTGAGTCTAGGATCTTTCGCCCATCCACCGACAGGACACTGGCGAATACTGTGAGTGCTGCATTCGATACCGTAGAGAGCGCTGTCTGAGAGAAATATCGTTTTGGGAGATGGCTTACCTTGAACTCAAACTCGTGGATGTCAACGAATCCAGCCTTCTCCATCTCCTCCTTCTGAGTATTGTCTTCTACGACCGTAAAGGTCGCACCAAGTTTTTTACCTCCTTCAACAAAGAACTTGCCCCATTGTCCCATTGCGGAGTCATCCTTGACCGTCCCGTCATCACTTGTAATAGCAGAGGAAGTCTCGTAGCTCTCGACCCAGCCACCAGGTTTACAGCAGCGAAAGGCCTCGCCGAAAAGAGCGCCCCAGTCTTTGATACTGCCAACGAGCCATCTAATATGGATATAATCAATCGAGTCAGGCTTGAATGTCCACTCGCGGGTGCAGTCTTCGATCTCACTATCATATTACTGTCAGTCTTGAGAGTATTAGGGAGGTTAGCACGGGGTGACACGCACAATTGCAAGTTTGGAGGAACCCAGCCTGGTTGGATGGGAGACAGGTCTGTTCCTACAACACGTGCGTTGGGATACTCGTCGGCGAAGTCGCTGTAACAGTCAGTGAGTGAATTTCAGGGCGTTCACTGCAGTCAAAACATACATGGCCCAGATACCTGCATTGTTGTTTTAGTCAGTATTGCGCATAGTAGAGCTAAATGATGTGGTAGGGCATTCTCTACCTGTTCCAGTTCCAATGTCGACAACGTACTGAAAAATCAGTCAGCGAAGTGATGCATCATTCGGAAGTCGTTTACCTCGAGGTCGTCCTTTTCCAGTGGCGCCAAATGGAGCTTTTCTCCAATGCCGAGAGTCAGGGTGTGATGGCTGAGAGGGGCTCAGTAAAGTTCAACCAGGATGACACGAGTCGTAAGCATACTTGATGTCCATCACCTCATTCTGAGTTTCGTCATTTGCGCCCCTGCCATCATCTTATTAGATATTACTGAACAAGAGTCGGCATCCAGCGACGAACCAATACTGGGCATTGCCCTGCTCACTATGGTAAGACCGCCCCTGAATAGTTCTATAGTGCAGGATGCTGGAGCTGATGGAAGCAGTTGACGATTCAGCGCCATCACCAAGAGCAGAATCAGCGTCAGTGTCGTCATCTTGGGCCTGTCCCTGTTGTTGCAACCATGAGTAAGGTACGAGACATTGTGGCTGGGAGTGGTGAGACAACCTGCTGTGCCCAGTGCTGGGGAGGGAGGATGCCACCGGGTGGGGAATCTCCGGGTGTATCTTCACACATGTTGGGAGGGCTTGAGCGGATGGATCAGCGGCTGGATTAGGTAGCCAACAGGTATGGAGCGTGAGTAAATGATGGCGAGGTTGTCCTGGTAATTACGAGCGATTTATTGAGGACAGAGTGTGAGCGGGGTAGTCAAGTGGCTGCAGGGATACAGGAACAATAGAAGTCCGAGAAGGATTCACACCACACACCACCCCTGGTCAAGAGGATCACGGGAACAGACGGACGGATCAGAACTACCGTATGTACAAGGTCCAAAGCCACAGTATGACCTCGATTTCTGGTACCTAGGCTAGAGTTTCTACAATCTACTGTCTAATACTTGCAACAAAGCCGCTATCCGCTGTCATCTACCCACGTGAGCATCATCGAGCCAAGAAGCGGGGTTCAGCCATCTCGGTGTTGGGTCGCGGAGCACTGACGAGTTCGTGAGTGCCCTTGTATACCAGTTGAAATGGCTTACCAGAGTGCTTCGTCAGGAGCAGGAATTGCTACTGATCAAAGCTTAGAAGAAGTGCCAGAACTCAAGCAGCACGATCCAACCGGCTCCTTCTCTGCCTTGTAGGCATGTCTCGAAACAGTATCCACGCAGATAGCCGAGGGCGGAACCCAGAGAGCAGGGTTCTTCTCAAAGAAGTTGGACGCTCGCATCATGACAGAAACCGGCTCAACTGGCATAACGGGGAAGTCTTCGGTACGGGGAAAATGGGTCAGGCCGAATTGAATGTAGCAGACAATATCGGTATTGTCAATCGACTCGTTACGGTTGGCCCAGTCCTCAATCGTCTGATTGAACGGATGACCCGTTTCCCCAGTCGATCGACAGACATAGTCCCCGGCAGGGAAGAGCTCGTAATCTTTATATGGCACGACCCACAGACTCTTGTGGGCGAATGCAGCTCGCTTGTGCACAAGGCTTCCCGGCTGTGCCAGAAGGGGCGGGCAGCTGGTGTTGACGATCTTGTACGCTGGAGGCTTGCCTCCGTGCCTACTGCTGGGATTTATGATGTCCCAGGTCCGGCCAGTCTGATGCGAGTAGTTGGCACCACCCTCCATTGAAGTCCGCAGAGTTGTCTTGTTGCAAAAAAAGCCATTCCCATAAAGATTTCCTGCGGAACCTAGGGGTTGGTGACTCAGGACAGCATCGTTCTGCACGACTGAGTTGTTCGTTCCATCGATTTCCGGGTTAACGCGAAGGGAGAAGATGTGTTGATGGTTGTGGGCGTTGATAAACGGCGCAACCTCTGTACCATACGGCGCTGCGCTTTCCGATGGGTGAAGACAATAGGTGTTGAGAATACCCGTCAGCTTCACTTCGAGTTTGTAGGTGCCATCGAGGGAAAAGGTATGATAGAATCCATAATCATAGTTTCCCGCAGTGATGAAGTGGGAAATAATTAACTTCCGGTCTCGTGCGGAAATAACACTCCCATCGCGATAATCGGTATGCTTGTAAAGAAGACCATTGTCTTCTTCATGGATACAAATCGCGTTCTTGACTATGGCTGGGTCGCCGGAGGAAACAGCCATGATGGCATCGAGATAATGGATTGCCCCCTTGCAGTCACAACCGAGTTGAAGAGAGTTGGTCATCAGGCCCATTCCGTATTCACCAACATCAAAGGGGTGCTTCTGGTGATGTGGTGGATCGGGGTTGCCATACGGGACAACCATTTCAACCACACTGATACGGTTGAACAAACGTCGTTGGCGGTTTTCGTAGGGGTCGTGGACAGCAATATCAGAGAGCACAATGCCCTCGCGATAGTTGAAACCGATGTGCATCTTGAGGCCGGCCCAGACTATTTCGTTCCCACGCATTTGGAAGGAGACCCCCTGAGGCTGGGTGATGTCAACAGGCTTGAGCCTGGCATGCTGATAGCCATCTGCGATAAACTCGGGGAGAAAATTGTGTTCCTTTAACTCGGGCTTTGTGCGTTCACCGCCGTTCACTCGACGAATATCAACCGCAAGGACCTCCTCAGTCTCGAGATCAACAACGACGGAAAAGTCGAGGGGATGGGCGAACTGGTTGTCCATGGCTGACTTGCGGTAGAAGACTAAGCCACGCTGGATGCGCCGGTCCTTTCCCCAGCGCTCATCAACATCGATGGCCCAGGCTTCGATAAAGATCTTGTTCATGTCGGTAATGCCGATCTCGAGACAGGCTTCAATAACGAGGGGATTCTGGCGGGCAATTCGTTCGCAGACATCCATGTCCTCGATGTTCATGATGGGCCCAGCTCCTGGACGAAGTTGATAGGATTCCACAGTGCCGTTCGTGATGTTGACGATGACCTCGGCCACTTTCCCCGTCACTTTGTCGATGATGATGGAAAAGGCTCGGCGGCAAGGCCGTGGACAATTTCCAGATCGGAATGCGGCGTACTCGGCCTTCTTTGGTTCCCGGAGAGTGATGCAGTTGAATTTGAAGTCTCGGAAGCTGGCATTTTCACGGATCAGCCGTGCTGCGAGACGAATCTCATCAACAGATAGCTGATCTGAATGTTTTCACCTGTTAGTTATTCTGGTTCCACGCTCCACTAACGTCAAGGGACACTTACCAAGGGGATGGGGCTGGTCTAAATCTTGGGGGAGAGAGGGCGCGGGATCTCTGTCTTCTTCCCGCAAGATGGTGTAACCAGGAACAGAGGAGGTATCCTCAATCATAGTGCAGACTGGCGAGGTGTAGGGGGAGTGCTTGACAAGTTGAGAGGCAGAAGGGATGAGAAGAGATAGAGCTAGTAGTTCTCAGACCTGATGGCTGTGGTAGACTCTGATTTCTGGTTCAATGAGAGGCGGTATGGACCTCACTTTATACTCGTTCCAAGTATTAAAACCGTCTTCGAGTGCTCAATCCAATCTTCACTCCACTTGCAGTTCTTCATGATTGTTGGTGCAAGTAACTCATTCCTCGAGCTGTGCTTGGCGAGCTAACCGTTCTGAGGCAAAGGATTGCATGTTTCCGCTCTACCACACGTAGGGCGCGGTCTGGAGGCCCGGAATATGTCAAGCTGGATGAGGTTACGGGAAAGCTGCATAAAAAAAGGGAAATGATTCCTCATCACAATCAAAGGGCTTCTTAGACTGGTTGGATGTTGATTAGGGCCCATCTTCTTGCCGACCTAGGCGTTGACGCTCCTGCAGAAGCTGGCGGGTCTGGACGCAGCAAGGCGCGATACTTTCAGTATTCTGAGATGGACCTCAAGCGAGGTCTTAACCCCTGGCTTAGTGCTATGTAATTATCCATGTATTCTCGGCTTTTCGGGTTACACCTCAGTTGTGGTTGGATAGAATAACATCCTTCAGAGGCTGGCTCTATATAGTCCGCCTCTTGGAAGTCTACGTCACATCATCTATGAGCCTCACTGTTGACTCTGTGTCTCCAATGCTAGCTTTCTATGAAGAGAAGACGGCATTGTCGTCTCCGCCTAGTGATTTTACAATCTTGGCCAGGGCTTGCTCATCTCCCTCGGTTGTCTCGGCCAGCTCCTTGTCGACCCAACCATCTGTGAATCCTCCCCCGAAATCAATCAGCCAAGCATTATCCTGCTCATCTATAATAATATTGCTGGGTTTGCCGTCTCCCCACACTAACCCCTGCTCATGGAGAAGCTGGATACTTTCACGAATCTGCGAGACCCATCTCTGCCTCGTCTCTGGTGTGGTAGCGGCGACGTCAATCTCACTGAGCCTACGCCCAGGCAGCCACTGTCGAAGAAACCCCAGGACTTGCTTTGTATCCTTGTGGTGGATATATCCTAGAAGTTGGGGAACTAATAATGTGCCTTGTTGCGGGAATGCTCTTAGCATCTTGCCTAGACATTCCAGCTCTCGCCCCTCGCTGGTGCCGAACAGCCCGCCTGGTTTACCACGGGCCTTACAGAACATATCTCGCCCGTCGACCTGGACGGCAGCAGTGATAGAACTCGTGCCTCTTAGAAATGACTTGGTAACCACGATTTTCTCGGGGATGTACCGAGGAAGGTGTTGATCAATCTCCAACTCTTCCTCAAAGGCTCCGTCGAGGGCCGGGTCGATAGTGAGGGCGGTATATGCTTCGCTGGATCCGATGGGCATAATGGAGGTATGCCCTGCAGCAGCTTCCAAACGAAAGTTGAGAATTTCGGGGAATAAGAGACGATGCAGACTTGGATAGTCGTAGGTCGGCGCTTCTTGGGAAGACATCGACTGTGAGAAAAGAGGCTTGCCGGCATCAAGGATGATACCAAGGATATAGTCCTCGACCTCATCATACTCGTCGTCGTCTTCGCACACGATAGCTCGAGCAAGAAGATCAATGAGGTGGTCCTGCAGAGGGCGATGCTCCGGTTCTAGGTCGCGGGTGTCTTTGGTCGATGAACCGTTGCTTGGGAAGATGGATACAGAAATCTGCTTGCCATTGAATTCAAAGACCATGTCTGCGCCATCGCCGTCGCCCCCGTGTACTTGGTTGACGGCGATATCGTCCATCGTCTCTGTTTCTGCCATATCGCCTATTTCTGATCAATTTGATGAAAACACAGGATGTAAGTTGGGGATAATGACAACGCAGCGTCGGTTGGTGAAGGTGAAGGCGGTGCGCATTTATAGGAAGAAGGTCCAGGGAATAAGTGGGGCAGCGGTACTCGGCCTCCAAGGCATGCCAAGGTCACCGAGTGGGAATTTCTTCAACACGAAGGTCAACTTGGCTTGCGTTGGGGCAGATTGACCCAAACGTACTGCGAAAGAGGAGGCAGACCAAGTATGACTGCGATACTTGCAATGTAACTACTTGTACACTGCTGCCTTGCCTTGCCCTTGCTAGTACATCTATCAGCCAATTTCGCATCCTTAGCTTGTAACTCATCGATGCATGTTGAATTATGTCTCTCATATTCTCCCGTACTTCAAACACACTCCTTACAAAATGGTATAATAGTTTGTCGCCCAGCCACTCTCCGACTGGGAGTGGACAACCACTCTAAACTCCAAGTTTCCCTCTTCCTGATTTTCACTCGCACTGCTTATATCCATTTCAGCCTCTAAAATGTCGTTTTGACCTGTTGAAAACGACTCTTCCTGTTCCTTGACGCGTGCTGCGATGACGTTCCAGTGCTCGGCGCGAGTCCTCCGCTGCAGTATTTCACCATCCAGAAACATCATGAGCTTCCTGGCCTGTCGAACGTTCCAGATGCCCTCACGTTGACCATTTTTATCGTATCCCTGTAGCCAGTTGACGATCCACCGACGAAGCTGGGGATCAGTAGTCCACCAGTATGCGCCGACAACTGCCGGCATCATACCATGGCCAAAGGCTTCTGTAATGGCACAGCTATTTGGAGAAAGGCCCGCGGCTATCCGGCATATGTACAGAGCCATGGAGTTTGCATTAGTGGGAGGTATTTTGGTGCCATTCTCCAAGTATCGGGTTCGAGCACGCATGCGGGTGCAGAGGAAATGAGCGTAATTCACCGCAGCAGCTGTAGGATCAGCAGCATTGGGAAATGTCAGTGGATGGACGAGAAGCGGATCAGGATCTCCAAGCTGTGCAGGGAACGATACTGGGTCGGCAACACCTGTGTCGACAGGCATTTCCAGTGGTGAGAGGCATCGCTGCCACTCAGCCAGCCTGGCGTCTAGTGTCTCCAGCTTGCTCGTCCACTTTGCAAACATGGATGGTGTGCAGCGGAATTTGAGCTCCAGCTGACCGACTTCCCTAATGAAGCCTAGAAGTCGATCACGAGCTGATGTTGACACTTGAATCATTGTCGACAGCTCATGTGCGACGCCGGGATTCATGTCCTTTATCCCCGTCACAGCCAGCTCCTCATTCTGCAACTCGACGAGCAGGGCCATCCTTGCAAACACTTGTGCGAGAATCCGACCTCTAGGGACCTCTCTGATTCTTTTGTGCCAAGCACTAAAAACCCGGCTTGTGGCGCGTAAATGTGCCCTCCACAGAGTGAGGTTTCCTCGACCGAGTTCAAAGTTCGCTAGCAGTAGTCGACATAGAAACCAGTCGAGTAGCTCTTGTAGTGGTAAACTACCAAATGCTTCTGGCGTGTTTTGCGGGTGTTTGATCCTCAAAGACCTCAGCGAGTTGGCGTAGTGTCGGAGAGCGTGTTTCTTCTGTGTTGCCATCGCGGGTGTGATCAGTCCTGGAGATGTCTCGATTGATAAAGTCAGGGCTGAGACGGCGAGCACAGCACTCCAAACGTGGGGAGCAGCCGAGTAGTCGCCGTTGAAGATGTCTCCAAGGGGTAGAACTGCCGATAACCCACGGATTTGGTTGTCGAACAGGCGTTGGCAATACTCAGAATCTTGCGAGAAGAGAAAGCAGTCATAAGGTAGGCTTGGACCGAGGGACAATGAATCAGGAATTGAAGGCTGCAGCAGCGAAGTTTGTACCAGTGCACATGCACTGTTAGCTTCCAGGGCTGTCAGGTCTCCGAAATCAACCTGAGATGCCCGTAGCGGCGACGATGGTAGCTGTGAAGTGATGCACAGTTGATTATCTGCGTCTTGGGGCCATGGATTCCCGAGAAGATTCCAACTTTCTAACAGCCAGTCCTCACTCAGGGGCGCGTCGATTGTCATGTCGTGGGCAGGTTCCCTGTCGATTTGAGGAATGCCTTCAAGGAGACCTAGGTCCACTACTGATTCATTGGCTTGAAGAGGGCCTTTTGGTGACTCTTGCGGTGCCGGGGATTTCAGAAAAGTACCCGATACCGAGTCCTTGCGTACCCGTCTTGACTCGGGTTTATGGACTCGCTCAATGACCATCATGGTCTGGTCACGGAAGGAGATGCCTCTCGCATATCCTCCGCAAGACCGGTTCGCCTTGATGCACTGAATTCCCATTGTTAGCTGAGCCGGAGAGGGGTCAGGTATGGCCAACATTGTCGCACTCCGGCTGTGCCTTGTCGCACCTTAGGTGCCTCTCACGGCAAGTGACGCATCCGAGGCGATCACGGGATGTCACATTCCTCTTGCGACCTCTGCGGGCCGTTGGAGGATGTGGTGACACTTGGGGCTCAAGATTTGACATTGTGATGTTGGAAGTGGATGAGATGAAGATGGGAGTTGATGGTAGATAACGGAAGGGGAGAGAAATGCGGATATGATTAGCTAGTCGAGATAAGGGACCGAAAGAGGAGAATTTAGTGACGGCAGCCCTGTCGAGTCAGGGTCCCTCGTCAAGGGTTGTGCTTATCACTGTCTCTGTGGGTCATGGATCTTGTAAGTGGCATGGACAGGCTATCTCTTATCTCCCTGGATGTCATCGAGCCTCGATTAGATAAGATAGTCATACGACGAAGCCCGCGAGAGACAGACTCCTACACATCCCGGCGCTTCTGCTGATCCATGCTCTGCCAAAGCTTCCAAAACCCCCCCTGCCCCGACTCAAGCAGAAGCCTGGGGACCCCGCGTTCAATGATTCTGCCCTGGTCGAGCACGTACACCTCGTCAAAGTCCACAATCGTCGCTAATCTATGTGCTATCGCCATCACCACCTTGTCCGAGAACCTCTCTGAGAGGAGCTTTTGCATGCGACGCTCGCTTTCCACGTCTAGACTTGCTGTTGCCTCGTCAATGATGACGATTCGGGCTGATGTTGCGAGCGCCCTTGCGATTGAGATGAGCTGTCGCTCTCCTTGGGAGAGGTTGGCCCCATCGCGTTCGATCTGCCGGCCGAGAGACCACTTGGCCACGCTGTCGGTGTCTCCCATGACATCAGATAGGATCTGTTGCAGCTTCTTGTCCGGTACAGAGCCGGTAAAGTCCAGGTTGAACCTGAGTGGGCCAGTAAACAGCATCGGGTTCTGAGGAATGAAGCATATGCCACGTCGTAACTCTTCCACACCTACAGAGTCAATATTGACCCCGTCGATTAGAACCCGGCCATCCATTTTACTGGTCAGTCCTAAAATGGTTGCTGCCAACGAACTCTTTCCACTCCCGGAGCGCCCAACAATGGCGACTCGCTGTCCTGGGTGTATGCGGACATCAATGTCTGTCAAGACAGATTTCTCTGGCGAGTAACCAGCAGTCAAGTTGACTATCTCGAGCTCGCCTCTGGTAGGCCACCCTTGGTGTTGTCGATCTTGGTCGCCCTCCTCGGGCTCATTTTTAGGCTCTTGGGGGATTCTGAGAGTGTACTCCTCGATCCTCTGGAAGCAGTTCATCTCAATCTCCAACACACTCGATAGGTACACGAGGTCTTTGCCTATTAGTCCTTACTCATAGTGGAAAACAAGCCCAAGACTCACATAATAAAGCAGTGCACAGCGCCGAAGCGCTTGTCATGCTGAACCCGACTACCGCTGGATTCGCGTTTGGTGAAGTGATGGCGAGTATGGCAGTAGACACCTGGATCAGCCCAGCAAATACATCCATACGGACAGCCAGCCACCTTTGCGTACCACTCACCGTTTCCCAGCCGCGCAGGTACTTCTCCAGCGATTCTAAGAACAAGTGTCGAAACATGGTCTCCTGGTTATAGGCCCGGATAATCTCGCCGCCAGAGACTGCATCGGTGAGCTCTGACAGGACGGGTGACAGAGAAGCCGCGTAGAGTCTCTTTGCAGCTGTTGAGCCGTACAGGTACACCCGTCCGGTAAACCAGGCCATACAGAGGAAAATGAGGGCAGGAAGCAGGAAGAGTGGGAGCATAGACGACACTGCCGCCAGTCGAAATCCGATTGACAGCGAGTTCTCGACGACTTGTTTGAGCAGCTCATTGACGGTGTTATCCAGGGAAAACACATCCGAGGAGAAGCGGTTCAATATCTGACCGGCTGGCGTTGACGTGATCCATGGAAAAGTGGCTCCAAACACGGAGACGAGCATCCGATAATGCAGCTTGCGACTGGCTCTAATGGCGCCTCTGTAGAAGAGCAAAGTTGAAACACAGGCCAGTGTTAGTTGTGAAAGGCCCATCAACGAGTACACGGACGCAAAGAACAGTGAGGTTGTGTCCCTCTTATGCTCTTGGTCGAAGCTGTAACTGGCAGACCATTTCGTCAACCAGAGCGAAGACAGGGTGTCAGCAGCCTGGCCTGACAATATCAGAGCGCACAGAAGGGTTAAGAACGTCGGTGACCCAAACATGCGCAGGTACTTAAAGATGGTAGACTTCCCGATGAGGCCATCCAAGACCTTCTCGGATTGGGCACGCGAAGAGTCTTCTCCTGTGGGTGGCCAGGACAGTCCCATCTCTCGTGTTGCTTGAATCTCGGGGTCTAGCTCTTGGGAGAGCTCAACTTCCCTGACAGTTGATGTCTCGGCGGCTCCAACTTTGAGTGTGGTCGTATCCCTTTGCTGAACACATACCCGGGCTTCTCCGTCCATCAGCTCCACAACCTGGTCCGCTCGACGACATATCTTTGCCTTGTCCGAAACGAGGACTGTTGTCCTGCCTCTCAGCAAAGGCCCAAAGAGGCACTCATCTATGATGTGACTGGAAGTTGTGGCATCCAAGGCTGAAAGCACATCATCGAGAACGACAATGTCTGTATTCGCATACACAGCTCTAGCGAGAGCAACACGAGCCTTCTGACCACCGGAAAGTGAGGTCCCAGACTCTCCAACAGAAGTCAGATCATAGTCCGGGAGAAGACGAAAATCAACATGCAGAGCAACGGCTCGGGCCACCTCCTGGTATCTCTTCAAGACGAAGGGTGCACCGAAAAGTATGTTGTCTCGGATCGTGCTATTACGCAGCCACGGAGCCTGACTCGCGTAAGAAATCGTCTCGGACCCGGTGGAACGAAGGGATGCTTCTCCAGAGATTATGGGTGTTTCTCCAAGCAGTGCTTTGATGAGTGTGGATTTGCCGGATCTTGCCAAGGTCAGTATTTAAAACAAGAGAAATTGTGAAGGTGAAGGAGTCTAAACTTACCCAGTTTTCCCTGTAATGACAGTCAAACCGCCTCGAGGGACCTGAAAAGAGACGCCTTGAAGGATCGTCCGCCGTGAGTTGTCAGGCAGCCTGACAGCGATTGATGCATTCCTCGCTCCAAAGTTGTCGGCGACTTGACCCCTACTTTCATCAGCGTACGGGGTCGTGAAGATTACCTCATCCTGTTCCAGCAGACTGTCGACATCTTGATCCAAAAACTGGACCACCCGGTCGATGGAAACCATCGCCTGAGCATGCGTGCTCACACCAATAACGGCCAGTGACATCATTCCCTTCAACGTGTTGAAGACGGACACAACTGTAAACACAACAGCAGGACTGAGGCGGTGCCCAGCTATGAGGGTGTGAATACAAAGGGATAAGATCAAGGGTATGAGGACGAATGCAGAGGAGAGAGTCTCTGAGGCCGTGGCTATAACAAGCTTCTTCCAGATGGCGCGAAGCTCTAACTTTCGCTTCTCACCGATCCACGAGGTAAAAGCCAAGGATTGGCCTAGCATCTTGATTGTCTGTAGTCCATCGATGACCTCACTGACACGACGCACTCTTGCCTCGATGGCCTCCATGATACGTGACTGAGCGCGACCCTGGTATCGGTTGACATACCAAGAAATGGGGATGCGTGTAATGACAATCAGGGCCAGTCCAGGGACACATGACCAACCAAGTGTCTGATACAGTATCACACTGGCAACAGCAACCTCGACGGGAACCATGAAGCCAGCCATGATGGTGTATCTCAGAATCGAGATCTTGTCGATGTCGGCGGCGACGTGGTTCGTTACCTGGCCCACATCGATGCGTCCACCGTCCCTTTGCTTCAGGATCTTTTTGTGGATAACACAAATGACCATTCCTTTCAGCTGGCAAATCGTGTCGGTTGAGAAGAACTCAAAAGTCTGCATGAACAACCCACGGATGACGGGAGAGGCACCAAACAAAAGGGCAGAGAACCATGGCCGAAAGGATCTGTCAGGGGCATTGCCCTCGAGACTTGTCAAGAGACTTCGCAGCCCAATGGCTCCCAGGAACTCGGAAAAGCCACAGAAGACCATGAGCGTGGCCATGATCAAAAGCCGATCCTTGAAAGTTGACCACAGGGCCTGCGAGGTGGAATCTGACTTGAGGCGGGCCTTGACAAATTTGGTCGACAGTGAAAGGGGGTCAGCTGCAACAGTCAACTCTGGGAGATGGTTTGCATCAAGCTGACCCCCCTTCTTGTAGGCCGAGGCCACGAAAGGTGTAACCCATCCGTAGGACCACCATCGAACAATGGGCGAGCATGCCAGTGAAGGGTGGAGAGATGAGCCACCATCGGGAAGGATGCTGTGTGCTGGCGTAAACACAGGTAGTATAACTGATGCTAGTAAGGTGGAGCTAAGGTTGCAAAGAAGGAGCTTGTCAACCACGGGATAGCTGGCAGCTGGCAGGATAATGAGGAGCGGATAGATGATGGTTGGGGTAGTATTGACCAGGAAGAGGGTAAACGAAAGACTGTTGGCCAGCACATGTAGAAGTCGTCTGTATACTGGAGAAGCAAAGTATGCAAGTCGAGCCAAGAATACGACACTCTGGTCATTATGTGTTAGCTCGGCCACAGGTAGCTAACAGGGTCGGGACTCACCCATGCGGCGGTGCAGGAGGCACCCTCGAGACGTTGGGATGGCTTGGATGTAGTCAAGGCCTCCCAAAAATAAGAGCTAACCGCAAATACTGTAGCAACGAGACTGAGTGTATTGAAAAAGACATGGCTCGACGTGTAGGTAGCCAGCTTGTGCGACTGTTGACGGCTACGGGCGAGTTGGGCCCAGAACAACACCAACAGTGTAAGGGTGCCGCCCAGGGTCAACGAGGTCCTCAGAATGGCCCCGAGAGACATTGTAGTGTTTGAATCGGCCATTAAAACATGAGCATGATGATAAGAGAGCTGCCAACTGAAGGTATCAGCCAATGCAAAGAATGGGGAGTGGTTTTGATGTAATCTACCGTAACCATTTGGTCGATTGACTCTAGGACTTGGACCGACAGGATCCGAGCCCTCGGGTTTATCATTATCGAGTATCTAATCGGGTAACCCTGTGCGTTGATGCTGACGGAGCCCCATAGCCACAAGAGGAAGGCCTGATCACTCTGCGGCCGCTCGTACAAAGTTACCGCTTTTGGAAATCTTTACGAGTGGGTCCATTGAGCCGGGGTGGATTAGAAGCCGGCTGTCTGATCCGGGCCGCCCCCGAAGTGTTTATTCCCGATGCTCCCGGCCAGAGAGGAGACTGATAAGCGCCTGGAGCACCCTTTGATCACTCGTAGTGACAGCTGAAGCATTCTAAACGTACGTCCTAAGACTGGAATTTTTGTTCATCATGGCTCTTCGTGCAATCACAACCTTGACGCTTGCTCTGGCCACTGTGCTCGCACCGGCCTCTGCAACGCCGATCGAGCAGAAACTCTTAGTGGATGAATCGAAGGAATGGCAGTCTTTCGGCCTGAGGCATTATCCCGGGTATTCAATGCGTATTCGGGAGCAGTCTTCCAGCCTTTGTGACACTGAGTCGAAGCAATACACTGGATGGCTAGAGGCCAAAGGGAAACACCTCTTCTTTTGTAAGCCTAGAACCACATGTGTCCACTCTGAATTTCTGACAAGATGGTGCAGGGTATGTTGAGAGTCTTTTCGACCCTCAGAATGACCCCCTCAATCTATGGATGACGGGCGGCCCGGGATGCAGTGGGCTTATTGGTATGTGCCTCGTGATCGGATTCACCAACGTTGGCGAGACTTACATGTATAGGCATGATGATGGAGCTTGGCCCTTGCCTGATCAAAGAAGATGGCTCCGGGACGCGGCGAAATCCCTTCTCTTGGACCGCCAATGCATCCATGATCTTTATCGACCAGCCAGCTGGAACCGGCTTCTCTTATGTCGACGAGGGTGTTGACATGCCCTCGGATTCCTTCACCGCCGCTGAGGATGTTCACATCTTCCTTCAGATCTTCTACAGTGCTTTCCCACACCTAAGCTCGCTGCCTTTCCACATCTCGGGCGAGAGCTATGGCGGGCACTATGTACCCACTGTCGCGGCAGAAATTGTTCGCTACAACAAGCTCGACCCTGGCTTGAGAGCTGGCCTCGAGATCCCTCTCAAGAGCGTCATGATCGGGGATGGATTTGTCTCGCCGCTTGATACCACGTACGGATACTACGATACTCTTTGCACGACCAAGCCAGGTGTTGATGCGCCTGTTTTCAACGAAACGCGGTGCACACAGATCCGTGAAGCGCTTCCCCGATGTGTATCTCTTCACGAGTCCTGTTACCAAAACCCTGATCCGATCCTATGCCATGCAGCAGACTCTTTCTGCAGCGGCCAGATCCGAGCCTTGTTTGACGACGAGACTGGAGAGGGAGGCCGTGACCCATTTGATATCACGCGCACTTGTGAGGTCGACCAGCTCTGCTACACTGGCGTCCTCAGGATCCAAGACTACGTCAATGAACCGTCCATTCGAGACGTTCTGGGCGTTCCCGACCAAGTTGGCAACTTTACCGTCCTGAACGAGGATATTCAGGATCTCTTTGGGCAGGGAAACGACCTCTACGTCAATACTGCTCGAGAAGTCCTCTTCCTCCTCCAAAACGAGGTCGACGTGCTCATCTACAACGGCAACCTGGACTTGGCATGCAACACGGCCGGGAACTTGCGATGGACTGAGCGGGTGGCATGGGCTGGCCAGGCCAAGTTTGTGTCTCAGGATATGCGGGTTTGGCATGCTCTAAAGGATGGGAAGGTGACTGAGGCGGGAACTATGAAGGAGGTTGTCGTCAAGGCCAACTCGAAGAGTAAGAAGCCTTCTAGGTTCAGCTTTGTTACTGTAGATAGGGCTGGACACATGGTTCCGTTGGATCAGCCTGAGATTTCACTGCACCTCATCAACACTTGGTTGATTGGCGGAGAGTTGTAGGTGTAGAATCCTTGCTGGTGGAAGTAGATATATCTAGATATAGTAGTAAATAAGAACTATCATGATAAGGAATAAGAACTATTATGATAATAAATGAGAGCTATTGCGATAATAAATTTCTTCCAAGTATCGCCATGAAGATACAGGTCACAGGCAGTAGTGATCTCACCCTTACAGGGCATACGTCGATATTCAGAAATGACTATCCATCTCAGGGCTTGGCAAGTTTGTCCCCCGTTGTATGCTTGCGGCAAAGACCAGGGGGTGTTCAAATCGCCGTTAGAACAAGGCTAGCTATCGATTAGACTGCCCAAATGGGAAGATTTAAACGGTCTGCAGCCCTTGAGTCATGATTCCCACCTGTGCTTTGTATAAGTCATCTGGTTCGCTACATATGGAGTTTACTCGACACTATATTCCTCCTATCGATTACTCTCATTCACCTTCTCTCTAAACACAATATGGGTTTTCTCCCAATGCCCTCCACTAAGGCGGTAGCCAATGACAAGCCCACGATCGTCTATCTCGGAAGTCTGTTACCAGGTGCAGCTAAAGTCGCAACCTCCTTGGCATCTCGCTTCAACATTATTGAGTACAAGCCATCCTCTCAGGAAGAGTTCTACAATGATCTCCAATCTCCAACATCCCCTCTCGCACATGCCTCTGCTATCCTCCGTCTTGGAGGTGAAAGCACAACTGGTCTCGCCAACGGTTGGACGATCGGGGTGGGACGTTGGACACCATTCTTGCCCAAGAGTTTGGCTCTTCTCATCAACTTGGGCCATGGGTTGGAATCAGAAGATATCGCCGGCAACGCTGCTCGTGGCATCACGGTCCGCAGCACGGCGGGGGGTACTGATGCTACCGCAACAGTTGCATTGTACCTCGTCATCTCAGCATTTCGCTTACTTGGCTCGGCAGAGAAGGCAGCTCAGACTGGTGATCCAAAAGCCTTCGTCGGAGCCATGACACGCGCTTCCAAGAATAGCCTCGAGCCTAGTGGGAAGAGTGTTGGGATCATCGGGTACGGCCGCATAGGAAAACGCATTGGGCAACTCCTCCAGGCTCTAGGCATGCAGATCAACTATTTCAGTCGAAACCAAGATACCCAGAAGCCGGAGAAAGATCAAATCGGTGTTGGTTTTAGAAACCTTGATGATATGGTCTCTGCAGTCGACTGTGTCGTGCTTTCGTGTCCATATTCGTCTGAGACTCACCACATATTGAACCGGGATAGGATCAAGCTCATGAAGAAAGGTGTCAGGGTTGTCAATGTTGCCAGAGGCAAGTGTGTCGATGAGGAGGCGCTGATATGGGGCATCGAAAATGGAATTATCGGTGGCGCCGGTCTGGATGTCTATGAATTCGAGTAAGTCATGTCGAAATCCTCTGTTGATGAGTTTAAGAGCTGACGACATTAACTTAGGCCTCGCATCAGCCAGAGGCTACTCGACTTAGATTGTGTTGCGCTACTTCCTCATGTTGGCGGTTTGTCAGTTGATTCAGCAGAGGTATCACTCCAAGCTCTAAGTTGAAATGCAATCATGACTAATGACAGGTTGACAGAACCACATGAAGCACGCGTTTGAACAGGCTGCTGAGTTTTTGGCGGAGAGGGCAAGGAGGCGTTGATCCGGATTCTTGGCCTTTTCGTACCTGATCATTATGGAAATGAGCAAGAAGGCAATCGTATGAGGTTTTTGTAAGTCTTAGGCCAAGTGAGGAGTATTCTAGTTGAAGAATGGGGTAGAAACTTGAGTGCCAATAGGCAAGACGAACTATTTCTTTTGCCACTTTATTCACACCCAAGATATCACAACCTCCTCTCCAAACACCAAGATGCAAAATTTTACCACTCTCTACCATTTGAAATATTATCACAGATTCTACCCAGTGGCCTTACACAGCCTTATCTTGGACACGGCCCCAGGCATGGAGCTCGTTCCCGTACATAATATCTTTAAGCCAGTTCCTCAACATCAACGTGTAAGGCGCCACAAGATCACCTCCCTCAGTCTTTTTGCCGATATTGATATCAGAGTCCTTGTATCTGATCATACCAACCGGAGCCACAAAGAACTGGTTGAGAATGTTAGCGCGAATCAGGCAGGCTTGGGATGCAAGACCTACAGCAGTACCAGTCACGAATGCCTCCAATAGTCTGCCCTCATTTGAAGCTTGTACCATCTCTGCCATTGTGAAGGGCCGTTCCACAGCAGCCAGAGGCTGGATATCTTGCGAAGGCTTCTGAAGTCTCTCCCGAGTAAGCTCCAGAACGCTTCGACGAGTCACGCCATCAAGGATGATATCACCTAACGGTGCCGTGATGAGTTCTGGAAGTCCCGTTTCTTTGTTACGAATGACGACAAAGAAGTTGCTTGCACCGGCCTCGGTTACATTGTTGTCGGGCCCAAAAAGCCACAGAACCTGGATAAATCCTTGTGCGTTGGCCTCTTCTTGGGCGACCAGAGATGGGGCATAGTTGGCACCAAGCTGGAGAAGTAAGTTAGACACATACTCATATCAAAACACAGACACAAGAACTCTCACCTTGGCGTTCCCGAATCCACCAGGCCAGGCTCTAACCTGTCCCGAAGAGCAAAGCAGCTTCAGACCCGGCCCAGCCTGGCCAAATTGGGGGAACAGAACTGCGACGAGAAACAAAGTGGCCTCAGTGGGACGGCTTACTCCCAGGGCAGCACTAGTTCCAATAATTGCAGGGCGGAGGTATAGGAATGTCCCCGGTTCAGGAAGCCACCGTTCTCCGTCAACATGGACAAACGCCTCGATAAGCTTGAGAAGTTCATCAGGATCAAAGTCGGGAAGGCCACCGCGTAGAGAGGATAGTCGAAGGCGAGCGCAGTTGAGATCGGGTCTAAATAAGCGGAGCTTCATATCGAACCCACGATACAGCTTCAAACCTTCCTGTACCGTGTTAGAGACAGGCTCGGATACATGACAAGATGCTTTCCAAGCAGTGAAAAAGACTTACAAAGCACTCGGTTCCGTAATGCAGAACACTACTCGTAGGGGCCATGGAGAAGTTTCCATACGGCTTGATAGTCGGTGCTGCCCATCCAGCATCCTTTGTCCATGTCACAACCAGCATGTGACTAGTGGTGCACTTCTGGGACCTTCGAACGGGGTCATCACCCGCCGGGACCGGACGCTCATCAGCCGGAGCAACAAGAGTTGTCTGGAGCAGCTTCGCGTTCAAGGGCGCTGGGCCAACACCGTTGGCGCTATTCCTTGGTCCTGCTGTCATTTTGGAGGGTTGAAAGTGAAAAGCTGCTTGGCGATAATGAACGGTGCTCAACAAGTCAATCCAACAGTGGCGACAGGCTTATCATTCAATTGGCTGTTAAAATATGTGTCTTGAAAGTCGACCATGCAATCAGAACGGCATCTTCAAGAGGAACGCGCCTGGTGTTTCCTAATGCGGTAATTGCGTACGAATGGCATCTCCGGGAATATGGTTCCCAACAACTGCACTCCGGATAAATGGACTTGACAGCGATTAGATACCAGATAAAGATAAACTCTCTCATAGGATTAGTAGCGACCTTCTCGTTATCAGGCGCTTACCAGTATCATGGGGTTGGATAGGTCATGCGAACTAACAACTATCACATGGATCAAATCACGATAATCAGTGCTAAGGGCAGCACCATAAACTAATGCGTCCTTATCAACTTTGATAAAAATCACAAGATCAATGAGACCACTTCCATTGCCACTCTCTGGGTAGATGTTCGGCTGACCCAAATGTTCTGAGTACAGGCAAGAGACAAATCCTGAGGTCGCAAATGGAGAATAATAAGAACAGAATAATACTACGGGATACTATTGAAGAGACTGGTTCCTATTGTCATCATGATATCCTTAGTATTCTAGTATTTCATCTAACATGTAGGCAGCCTTGGAGAGCTCTTAGAGGTGCTGTGAGCCACCTGCCTACCTACCCTACAACGCCACAGTGACCGGGTTTGACGCGGTGGTCATCCCGATAAGAGTAGACTATGAGCTGTGTGAATATCGTCACCTCGTTGCACACACGCATCTTCATGCATTAAAGAGTCGTCAAGTTCCGGGTCTGGTACCTTCAAGTTGACATATCGGACAAGTAACCCGATCCTCCGTTGATAAGAGACAGACTAGTCCAGAACGAGAACCAGATAAAGAAACACCAAAACGGTAATTCTGTACGTGATATCGCTAGCGTCTCATTACCCCGGCCCTGTCAAACAGATAGCGATAAGGACTTTAGTTACGTATTGGAGATGGCGATGGAAATAATACCCACATCTTCCCCCGGCTGGAGAAGCTTCAGACTGGGCCAGTCGCAAGAGCTTTGACCTCGAGACGACAGCAATTGAAACCAGGCCATCCTTGTTTTGTTTGTTTCATCGAGACTTGAACTATGGCGCATAGTCAGGTTCAACAAGACGCAGCCTCTGATGGCGACAGTCATCTGAAGAAAACCACGGCTGAAGCTCATGATGCTGAGATTGAGAATGGCAGCATTGAAGATTCGTAAGTTATTGATGCTATTTCAACTAATATTTCTGACCAAATCAAGGCCTTTTGATCAGGTCCAGGCTGTAGTGCCTCCCTTTGACGATCCAGAACTCCCCGTCAGCACCTTTCGAGGATGGTTCTTGGGCATCGTGTCAACCTTGATCTTTTCTGGCATCCTGCAGTTCTTTCAACTCCACTCTCCACCCAGTATGTATCTCAAAACGCAGAGTATCTAATTCCATTCATGTTCCTAATACTTAGTGCTTGGTAGTTTTCCTGTCGTCCAACCTTGTCATCATCCTTACATTACCCGTCGGCCACTTCATGGCCCGCGTCCTTCCGAGCACCGTCGTCTATCTACCGTTCGGATTCGAGTTCAGTCTCAACCCAGGACCATTCAATCACAAGGAACACACCATCACGGCCATCATGACGTCCTTGGTGTCCGCCTTTGACAACGGTTCCCTCGCGAGCGATGTCTATGTTGCATTCGACAAGTTCCTCGGCATTCCTATATCTCCGAGTTACCGACTGCTATTCCTGCTTTCTACCCAGGCTCTCAGTTTCGGTTTCGTTGGCTTATTCTACCGTTTCCTGGTCCAACCAGCCTTTTGCGTCTGGCCCGGTGCCTTGCCCACGTGTTCCATGATTTATGGTTTCCACGATTCCAAGTTCCAGAACGTCGTGGCCAATGGCTGGAAGATGCACCGCATGAAGTTCTTCTGGGTCTTTACTGTGGCTGCAGCTGCTTGGCAGGTTGTCCCGTCCTTCCTGTTTACCGCCTTGACAACTTTTGCCTGGATCACTTGGATTCGTCCCAACGATGTGACACTTAATCAAGTCTTTGGCGCAACTACGGGCATGGATCTTCTGCCCTTGACCTTGGAC
Source organism: Fusarium protoensiforme (assembly GCA_011320165.1). Classification (NCBI taxonomy): domain Eukaryota; kingdom Fungi; phylum Ascomycota; class Sordariomycetes; order Hypocreales; family Nectriaceae; genus Fusarium; species Fusarium protoensiforme. The sequence goes on along the minus strand of JAANQP010000422.1, from coordinate 142,420 downwards.
TGGAATCAGATCTCTGGTTACTTGGGCACGCCTCTTGTTGTCCCGTCTTGGGCCATTTTGAACGTGCTTGGCGGTAGTGTCTTTTTCCTCTGGATTGTGTCGCCCGCTTTGCATTGGCAAAACGTGTGGTACGGCAGGTTCTTCCCATTCTCGTCATCATCAACCTTTGATAACACTGGAGCCCCCTATAACACTTCTCGTGTCATGAACCCTGACTACAGCATCAATGACGAGGCGTACGCCGAATACTCGCCAGTTTTCCTGTCTACGACATCCGTCCTCTCATATGGCCTGGGCTTCGCTTCGGTCACCTCGATTCTTGTTCATACGGCCTTGTACCATAGGGAAATGGTTTGGGGGGCATTAAAGGCCACCATTTCGAAGAACGACAACCACGAGGGGGAGGACATCCACGGCCGTCTAATGCGTGCGTACAAGCCAGTTCCCATCTGGTGGTACGCCAGCGTCTTTGCTGTCCTGATTGGCATCAGCATGGCCTTTCTCTATGTCGAGAATACACAGCTTCCTTGGTGGGGGCTCATAATCAGCATTCTGCTCAACATTGTGCTGCTGATCCCGATCGGTCTGATGAAAGCCACCTGCAACATTACCGTCAACACGGGCGTCTTGGCTGCACTGATCGGAGGTTTCATCTGGCCGGGAAACATGATGAACAACGTCGTCTTCAAGGTGTTTACACTTGTGTGCACGTTTCAAGGCCTTGGATACATCCAGTCCATGAAGATGGGCTACTACATGAAGATTGTACGTCACCCTGCTTCACATTGAATCAATCTCTCAGGGCTCTGCTAACACAATATCCTAGCCTCCCAGAATTACCTTCACAGCCCAGGTGCTTTCGATCCTCATCTCGTGGCTGGTCCAGACAGGCGTCAACCTGTGGGCCATGGCCAATGTGGAAGGCATTTGCACTCCCGAAGCCGTTAATGACGTGAGTGGAAATTGTGCTTCTCGGGTGCCGAACTGACAATGAAATAGTTCCGCTGCCCACTGGCAAATGGATACGCAGCCAACGCCGTATTCTGGGGATTGATTGGTCCTACCAAGCTTTTCAAGTCGGGGTCCATGTATAATAGCATGCTCTGGTTCTTCTTGATTGGAGCTGTGTTGCCTGTTGTCGTTTATCTAGCTGCTCGACGATTCCCAAAGAACAAGCTTCTGCAGCACGTAAGTAACATCACACAAGCCGTACACTGAGAGAAACTCATAAAATCTAGACTCATACTCCCGTCATCTTTGCGTCGACATCATCCATCCCACCAGCAACTGCCGCCAACTGTATCTCCTGGGGTCTTGTTGGACTCGCCTTCAACATGCTGATCAAGCGACGCTACCACGCCTGGTGGACAAAGTACAACTACCTTCTTTCCTCGTCTCTTGACAGTGCCCTGGCCATCACCACGTTTCTCGTCTTCTTCTGTCTCACTTACCCAGGTGTGTCCCTCCGCTGGTGGGGAAACTCTGTTCAGGACACGACTGCAGATGGAATGGGTGTGCCTCTAGATACTGTTCCTGTTGGCGACACATTTGGGCCGCCTGAGTGGCTGTAAAGATTGTTGAAAGGCCACACTGAAGGATTAATCATATCGCATTCACTATCAATAGTCTCTGTGTCCCAATCCAACGTATACATACAGGTCTGATCCAACACCCCAACATCTTATCGTCCGACCCTTTTCTCCTCGCCTGTCTCTTCAAGCGAGCCGGCGGTATCTTGGTTCAAAAATGTTCAACCAAGGTCTATCCTTGTGCAGACCCGCTTCAGCCATGCGCTCAAGGAGGTCACCGATACCGTTGTAGGGGTGAAACTCTATATCCCACGGTGTCCAGCTGACGAGAGCGTACTCCAAGCTCCGAAAGTTTTCCATGCTTCCATATGTCTCCTCCACCACACGGTCCAGCTCACGCCGCTGAGACTCGTTCCTCTTTTCATATTCCTTAAGGAAGTAGTCCTTGCGCTCTTGGACCATCTCTGGAGGCAAGAGGAAGAGGTGGCCACTCGACTCCTCTCTGTTTTGGTCGCCGGAAAGACATATGGTCCGGAAGCTCCCGACTTCGGGCCAATCCAGTCTGTTGTCAGTAAAGGGCGATGGATCACCGTCACGCAGTAGAGGGATTGCGTTCCCCTCAAGGAAATCGATGTCCTGCCAGCACACATCCTCGACTTTGACCAAGTAATTAACCATATTCTGGCCGTTCCACATAGACCCTAATCCATTGGTGACGCTGAGGAACTCCTTGTAGTCCTCGGGAAGCGTCACTCCAAGCCGCTTCTCCAGGTCTGCAATGTCTGATGGGGAACAAGATGGCTGTAGAAGACCGTTGGCATCTTCGGGTCGGGCCCGGGGCGTCCCTGGTGGGCGATACGCTGCGAGTACGTCATATGGGCAGTTGTGAAACGTGTTTGCGCTGACGGAGTGGGCCAGCTTCTCGATACTCTCGCCCTTGTATCGGCGCCTTGGTCCATGTTCCAAACGATGCTCAGCCATCTGCAGGGCTCGAGTCACCGCCGGCCTGAGTTTCGCCGGATGAATCTGGAGGAGATCGAGAGTAGGTCGGCTTGGCGCTGTCAAGAGCTTCTTCCAAGCCATGCGTGAGCACGCCAGTTGCTCAACTTGTTCCTCAAACTGGAATCTCCCACAGATCCTCTCAAATGTACTCAGAGCCTCTTCCTCTTTCCCCAGCCGCAGGTAGATGTCGAGGGCAATCATCAACCCGGCCGTACGGTACACCTGAACATAGGGATATGGGTAGATGCCCTGGCGCCACCACATGGACGGTTTGGAGTAACGGACAGTCATGGGCCCGTTGGGATTTGCGGCAGAAGGAAACTTTCCGTTCTTCCACATGGTCTCTGCTTGGGCAACTTGTCCAGCCAGCGTGCCATTGTAGTCGGGCAGTACCGTTGCAATCCCTAGATAGGCCATGTCCAGTGCTTTTTTGGCCGTGTCCTCTGAGATTTGCCATTCTTCACTGAATCTCTCAAGCCATGGAGCTCGTCCCTCAGCCTCGAGTTCCTCGAGCCTTTTTTCGGTACGTTCTTCGTCGGGTATCCATGTCGGCCATGAAGAAGTCGCTTCCCACGCGAAGTACATGCAGGGCTTGAGGAAGGGATAAGAACGATCCAGTACACCAAAAGGGTCGACACCCCGATTCTTGAGAGTTTCAAGGAGCTTGGTAGCGCCTTCGACCTCGCCAACAACTGCAAAGCCCAAAGCAGTCTCTATGATGCCCGTAGCTGCTTGTTGGAAAAACCGATAGTCGGCAATGGTAGGCTCATCGTCGACATGACGGAGGAGGAATTCGAACGGGAATTGCTCCGGTTTTGGTCCGTCGATATACTCTGTTGCCATGATATAGAAAATGTGCTGGAGAAAAATTGAGAAAGCTCAGAATGGGGATTGTGGCCAAGAAAAAGGACAAATTGGGCAGTATCAGCTCTTTCAAAGATTTTGGAAGATGCTAGACACTGACGTCACACGTAAGCAGTAGTTATTGAGTCATGACGTACGACTGCATTAGAAGCCTGGTTTAGTATCAGTGCACTAGATCAGAACTTGGCTCTGGAATGACTGTCTGACGAATTATTGTTTAATGAACGACTTTGGTGCACAAAGATGCTCGGTCACATGCGGAGTGGACTGGAAGAAGTTGGTCGAGGTTAGACTTCATTACTCAACATATTTCCTAGCCCTCGCACTTATTAGAGATGTCGTAAGCGTGCCCACCGCGGGCGACCTTTAACTGACACGTAGTTGTGAGCTATATCAACTTTACAAAGTTCACTAGGCCTGCTGCTATGTCACTTTATGGTCAAGTCTTTACTCGGGAGTCGAACAGGCCTTGGGTTCAGCTGTACAAACAGGGAAGAGATAGTCGCTCGAGGGTCCAATCTTAAGTCTTTGACGGGACTAGAATGCTTTGGAGAGAAGTAAATACCACTTAGAGCTCATGATATATCATGCAGGCAACTGCTATCTATCACTTATCTCTGGCTAGGTAGCCCGTAAACTTCGGTTGTTGTACGAGAAATATAGCCTTAATTTAGTACCTCATCTAGTATGAGTATGGGGGCCCCCTACTTTTGGGTGGCCTAATGGCTTAATTTTGCTGTACGACATCGGTGTAATACAGGTGCACACGTGACCTTGCCTTGGCTGCCCCCACACCATCTGCATGTTGTGCCTGACTGAGTCACCTGCGTTCTCCAAGATCCTTCCTTGCCGCCTGAAACCAAAAGATGAAGCGGTTGACGAACAGATTCAAACATCATATCACGATCTCTCACGGCCCTCAAAGCGTAGGGCAACGGGCAACTATGAGCACAGTCCAAACAGCAGCCACGGACGAAATCTCCATGTCAAAAGAAGCAGAGCAGGTTGGTAACTCTCGGCTCGAACGTCTACCACCTGAAGTTCGCCGTTATATCCTTTCAACACTGGATCTTACACCACTGAGTGCACTGGTCCACGCCTCTCCAGTCTTTCACCAACAATACCTTATTGACCGGAGGTACCTCCTGTGCAAAAGCCTTGAGGCTACCATCGGTAGTCTGGCCGTTCACGCTTATGCTGTTCATCAGTTGGCCGCTCCACGGAACACCTCCGACGTCTTGGAGCGGTATGCAGAAAAGTCCTCACAGCGTGCCGTGCCAATTACCAAAGACCTCACTGAAGACGCAGCTTCGAGTATAGCTGGTTTTTATTTACGTTCAGTCAAGCCCGTTGTGGAATACTGCGCTCGCTGGATGATGGATAATCTGGTTAAGAAAGCAATCAGCGATCATGCCGACCAGCAGAAGATTCAACCTACTCGAACTGAGGTAATGCGATTGACAAGAGCTGCATACCGTTTTCAACTGCTCTGTCAACTCGCCAGTCCCGAAAGGACTTTGGGACCGTCTCGAGAAAAACATTTGTGGGCTTTTCTCAGCGTTATCGATCCATGGGAGATTGAGGAGCTTTTCGCCTTTTATCAGTTTGCCTACGATATTTACGACAAAGTCTTCACCGACCTCTACTGGGACCTGCATCCCGACAACCCCAAGTTCGACGACCAAGGCAGGCCTCCAACACCGGACGGTGCTTTCGACTTGGACACTGGTTGTAAGTTGTGCGACTTCAATAGTCCTCAGGCTGTATCCATCTTGACACTACAATAGTTTTGCGTGACAATTTCCTGGAAGGGACTACCTTGCGTGGTCTCGCTTTACTGCACACCGTCCTCTTCCGGATCAAGGACCACGAGGAACTCGTCTCAACTATGCAAGAGCAAATTCAAAGCTCTTATATACCGGTTAATGGAATGGTTGGATTATTTGGCGAAGCGCATCAAATCCTTCGTCGCGAGACTCATCCATCTGAGCGGGATCAAATGCAAGCCGATAGAGTCCCGCTGGTCTTTGTTGAAGACGGATTGGATCAGCCACCGCGAGCTTGGACGATGATTTGGGGAGATACATATAGTAATCTCCATGGTTGCCATATCCCGGATGAGTTGCGATGCTGGGGCTATGTATTCTGGGATGATGCGACGCTGGAAAAGACTGGGGGTGCTGAGTTGGTCAAGCATCAGTGGGAAGAGTTTTGGGGTGATGATGATCCTCGGGATGATTACGTATGATTTTTGAAGAGGTTGTTCTCTCGAAACAATTCTGCGTGTCGCATTGGGTGGAATAAAATGGTTTACAGCAAGATATCTCAATGACTGTCTCTTGGAGATAGCGATCAAAGAGAACTATGGCGAAGGAGGTTCAGTGATATACTTGTCGTTATTTAAATGTATGTACGTGCTGTTCATAAGAGAATCTCCTGCCAGCAGCAATGCCCCAGGCCGCATCCACCACTCACTCACATTTCCAGCTCTTGGGGGATGACGAATCACCGCCGATATAGACGTTGCGTCGTGGGTATCGACAGTGCCTCCTTGAAGCCACCTTCTCCTTGCTTCCTGTCAAGGCATACTGCGTACCCAAGACAGACGCCGGTGCCTTGCTCTTCTCGACCCAGTCCACGATGGCTGCCAGTACGTTGCTCTCTGGCTCATACTTGTCGAGTGTATCCAGATTATTTCCAATCTTGTTGGCGCCAGTTCCTCCTCGACAGTGAGCCATGCCAGAGATGCGGAAGTACCGGTAAAACTCGTCGAGCTCCTTAGATGTCAGTTCCATCGTTCGGCTGACATGGTCGTAATACCGGGCCGAGTTGTCGCTGCTGATGAGAGGATCTTGAAGTCCATGGAAGTGAATAATCTTGGCTCCTCGATCACGAACTCCAGCCAGGTTGCCGTTCCAAGTCTTGACACCGTAGTCATCCTTTCCGGACAGAGGAGCCCAGTCGTTGACGTTGAAAGTCCAAGGATCCCACGAAGGATCCTCCTTGACAACGTAGCGCATCCAGTCAAGAAGGTAGCCGAAGGGCTGGGCAGAAACCAGTCGGTCGGTCACGTTGCTGCCAGGCTGAAGTCTTGGATAAACGAGCTCTCCCTCTGGGCCGTAGGCAGGCGACAGAACATCTCTGACAGCAGCAGCTTGCGCGCCCGTCAGACAGTTGGTGCCTTTTCGTTTTCCACAGATGAGAGCCTCGGGACGGTATTGACAGAGATCAGGGTCCTCGATGACACCATCCTTGACACCATCTAGCTCATCACACTGCTCGAGGATATCATCGTAGACAGCATTCCACTCAGCGGCGCCAAGATAGCTTGGAGATCCTGGCTTCCCAAGTACCTTGGGAAGATAACCAGTCCAGAAAAACAGAGCCGTCATGTCAAAAGCAGGTGCACCAGCCACAATGCCGTCAAAGTCCTCGGGGAACTCTTGAGCCTCCTTGAAGCCTTGCCTTCCGCCTGTTGAGCAGCCAAGGTAGTAGGATTTCTTGTGTCGAGTACCGTAAAAGGTTTGGACGACCTTCTTGCCGAGGACTGCCTCTAGGTGGATGGCACGATATGCGTAATCCTCGACAGTGCCTGGGTGCTTGTAGAAAGGCTTTCCTTGGTTTCCGTCATGGCCGTTGTTTGTGCCAATGGTCGCAAATCCATGCGAAGAGCCGTAGTTGAGGTCATCATACTTGAAGCAGCCTCCCAATCCTCCGTTCCCGACGCCCAAGAACCGACCACTCCAGTCCAGGGGCAACCATGCCTCGAAGCGAACACTGCTGTCCGAGCTAGTGGCAACGTCGAATGAGAGGCGGCAGATGTCGGACTTGACAACCTGAGACGTGAGAGTACAAGTCGGGTCGTAGTTGGGAAAGGTCAAATTTGTGCCAGCCTTGACAAGCTCTGAGAGATGAACCGTAGCATTGGGGAGCTGTACTCTCTCTTTCAAGCCAGCGCAGCCGTTGGCGTAGGAGGAGCTTTGGCTTGGGGAGGCCCCAACCCTTGGCAGGGCAAGTAGGAGGAACGAAACGAGGGCCGGTGTCCAAGCCATGGCCAAGGTGAGGACTTGCAGTCGTTAGAGTTTAAGAAGGCGGGCGCAGATAGGCGAGAGATAATCAGGGGGATTGGTTCTCGGACGCTGGCACTTATAGACAGATAAAAGTATCGCAACCTACTAAACTCGGTAGAAGTGACCTCGGTCTGCCCCTAGTCGAGTTCACACCGTTTGATTAAACCCCGCAAAGATCTACAGACTGTATCCCCGCGGGCTCCACGGCGCCTGGGGTAAAGAGGCCGGCAGATGGTGTCGGCACGGGTCATGACTAGGGGAAAGGCCATTAGTGGGGTGAGGTTGTATTTCCTTGAACGGATATCGTCGTGGATATTCTCATATCCGCCTTTTAGTCCAGGGCTTTTCTCCGCCCCCCGCATTCACTAAGTTAGTGCCAAGAGGTCGGATATCGTATTCGGCAGTAGTTTCTAAATCTATCGTGAACGAATGGTGGAGTTAAATCACGGAGCAGGTGTTTTGGAGATATGCTATCGGAACCATGTCGCCGAGATTGAGTCGAGTATCGTTTTTGACCATAGAGTCGAGTAGAGACTGTTTCACATACAATCTTCCCACCAATGATGCAAGTCCGACGGATCCTTTGGACAGGGATTTCATTCCTCGTAAGCAGCTAAATTGAAGAATCCTGTTGCCAAATATCACTCCAGCGTGCAATAAGTCTTGGCAGCTCGAAACCTGTTTATTCCTATCTACCTTCCCACGAATGGTCAAATCATTGTATCCCGCTAAGATGGGCCGTGAGTGGTGAAGTGCAACGTGAATAGTAGTCAAGTTGAGAATAAACGGGGCACTAGGATAGCACATAAAATTTCACTTTTCTATAAAGGAATTCTACATAAATTCTATAAATAATTATATTAAATACTCTTCACATTTTCAATATTATAGATATTCTTTTTGCATTCTCTTATCAACTTGCTATCTCATTATTATTGCTCTTAGAGAACGATGACCCAGTAACCCCGTCTGCTCGTGTCGACGGTAAACAGCTCATTATGTCCGTCTCATTTCTCGGTTTACAGCATTACCCTACTCTGTCAGCTGAGCTGCGTCAGGTTATGCACACATCCCAATCAAGATGCAGGGCTTCGGATCAACTATTGCCCTTGGATGACTCTCCCCGCCTTAAGCTTATGCCGCCTAAACAACTGCAACACACGCCCACCACACCTCTCTCACTACAATGGCTAGGTTCCAGTATCGGGCCCTGGGCGAAGAGGGCCAGCCTATCCGGCTGGTTACCATCCTCCCAGGTTCCCAAAGCCAACCCATTTCTCTTGAGCTCCACCATAAGACAATGTTGCAGGAGCCTCCACCAACCCATGAAGCCTTATCCTATGTATGGGGCTCGCCAGACGGCGGAGTTGCAGTTTCAGTTGCCTACAGCGATGATCCTCACCAGTCAACCTTGATGGTCGGGCGGAACCTCTCAGTCGCGCTGCAGCATCTCCGACGAGCCGACGAGCCTCGGACAATGTGGATTGACGCCGTCTGCATCAACCAAGACGATATTGCTGAAAGAAGCAGTCAAGTTCGAAACATGGGCAATGTGTACAGATTTGCCAGTCGCGTGGTTGTTTGGCTCGGGGAGGCCAACGGAGATAGTGACTTTATCATGAGTTTACTGCAAGACGTGGGCGCTCGAATACAACAGGAGCCCAATGACTGGATTCAATACCTGGAGTCCGCGGCATACAAATCTCGGGCGATGCATGCCCTCTACTTCCTCCTGCTACGTCCCTGGTTTAAAAGAGTTTGGATTCGACAGGAAATAGGACTGGCAAACGACGACTCAGTGGTAATGTGCGGCTACATGGTGATGCCGTGGCAACATTTCCGAGAAGTGTTGCGTCAGCTACGCACACCACCCTATGTTGAGCATCTGGGGGAGAGGGCAATGATACTAGAAGAAACACGTCGCACTATTCTCCCAATGTCAGGAAAGACGAGTCATCGGCTGTTCTCCCGGCTCTACCAGGCGAGACCGTCACAATGCCTTGACCCCAAGGATAGGATCTACGCAAACCTCAACCTGACTGAACCGATATATCGTGACAAGATCAAGGTCGACTACACCATGTCCACTTTAGATCTCTATCGACAGGTTGTTCTAGTCGACCTTGAGATGGGAGATCTGTCGATACTTGGTCACTGCGACATTTCAACTCGTCCATCAGACTGGCCTTCTTGGGTTCCAGACTGGTCAAACCCGTTTTGCACGAGGATCTTGGCTAAAGCAAAGAGTAGTTCCGCTCTACTCCCAAATGCCGAGTGTGTCGACCACAACACCTTACAGGCGGCAGGCCTGATAATATCCCGCATAGAGTCCCTGGACGAGACTAGGTTCCGCTGTGGCCGTTCAAACTTCAATGCCGAGTTACTGCGGCTCGCCAAAACACGGATTATGGGCTCTCATGTCATCGACAGAAGCCTCTTGGAAGTGTTTTGCGACACTATTTGCTGTGGTGACTTCTTCACACCCGAGCTCGACAGTGATTTTCCGGTTCTTGAGACAACCATCTCATACGTCGAGGCTCTTGTTGAGAGTACCGGGAATCATCCCAACGATCCCCCCACGGCCTTGGAGTATCATATTCCCCGACATTGCCACGGCCGATCGATATTTTGGACTGAACATGGGCACCTGGGCCTCTGCCCTGTTGGGAGTAGACCCGGTGACGTCATCGCCGTCTTGTTAGGTTGCGATTCCCCACTAGCTCTACGTCCAACTAGGTCTGGGGCATATGAAGTTGTAGGACAGTGCTATGTTTCCGGTTTCATGGATGGCGAGGTCATCCTGGGGGACCTTCCACACCGCTCCATCAAAGAGTCCTGGGTCAGAGCTTTTCAAAGTCAGCTTGAGGACCTCCAATGTTCTTTCCATGATAACGTCGACAGTAGCTCTAAGGAGGTCGAGGGAGGAGAAGAGAAAGAGCACAAGAGTCTAGACAACAAGTATGCACAAGACGAGGACAGTCAACAGTATGTGGGCGGCAGTGATAGAGGCAGATATGGTAATGATAGTCATGTTGACGATTGGGCTTGGTTGAAAGGCGTCACACCAGAAATGCTCCGCAAAGCTGGTGTTGACATCGAGATGTTCAAGTTAGTATAGGCAGTCGACATGCAATAAAAGCTTCGTTTCTCTACTTTTTCAATACTTGGGAATGCTCACACTGTACGTACTTCTATCCTCAAATCTTCTCGAAATGCTGAATGGCGCGTCCTGCCACAAGGTCTTATCATCTTGCGGCCATGGCAGGAAGATGCTGAATTCCTCCAGGTGCTTCATCCCCTGCAACGGCGCCAAAGTCTCCTTCTCCAATGACTTGAACTCTGCTCTCCGTTCGCCAGAAGTCCATACAACGATCTTCAATGTCTTCAAGTTCGAGAGCTGAGCCATCTTTGCGCAAAAGTCCTGCCAGACTTGATCACCGTCGGGCGTACAGATGACGATAGAATCATCCCAGGCTTGCGGGTGACTGTCATAGTACTGGGTGTAACCGCGGATAAAGTGCCATCCAACCTCGAGGTGCTTTATAGCGGCGATGTGTTGTGGCGGGAGCAGGGTGTCTATGGAGGTAAGAGGCACCTTTGTGCCTTGAGAGCCAAAGCCGATGCAGAATGTGTTGCTCGAGTAGAGGCAAGAGATAGACTCGAGGTAGCTGTTTTATATTAGATTACTGTTCACTCAATGGAAAAGACTATCATTTCTTACGCTGCTTTGCAAACCATCGGAACGCTCAATAGTCCTAGTTTCGGCCACCACTTGAACTCGTTCATTTTCTCTGCCTGTACTAGACGCTCCTTCTTGCAGGTGAGATATAGCTTTCGGTTACCCATGGCGTAGCTCCATATTTGGGCGCGAATCTCCGGCGGGAGACGAAACAGCGGCGACCCAGGTTGATCTGCCGGGGTAACAGAGAATTGGTCTTTCAAAGATACCGGGAAGAGGGGCTTGCCGCTTTCCGGATCGTAAAGAGGGTTCCATGGTTCCGGCTCTACAGGCTCGTGCTTTTCAGGGAACAATTTCGCGTGCATCTCTTCGATTTCGCGCGGAGTGAGAGGCTTTTGCTGGATCTTGGGGCCTTCATATTGGTAGGGTTTGGCGGTGGTTGTCGAGGCTGAGCTTGTAGAGCCACTAGTGGCACCATCTCCTTTTCCTAACAAGCGGCTAAAGAGACCCATAGTGAGTGATAGAGATGCTGCGTAGTGATGGGCTTGGCTGAGACGTGCTGTTGGGACGAGTGATTTTAGGGAGTACAGGTGGCTGGCTTGAGCGGTCAGTCACGTGTAAAGAGAGTGCATGAAACTATTTAGCATAGCGTCTTCTAATTTGTTGGAGCTTACGGCGTGCTGATAAGGCCGGGGCGCGGAAGGCGGTAACTGAGGATGGCATGGCCGAGATAGTCAGCCACTTGTGCAAGGTCGCAAATAAGAGCACAAATTGGCCAAAGGTACGCCAGTTCAGCGAGGATCATAGTTAGTTGGCGTCCATGGATGAGAAGTATACTTAGTCATAAGATGGCCCTGTTGAGTTTTGGTCTTGGGTGCTTTGCCGTCATTTCGAGTCCCGACCGCGCATCTGCTCTGAACAGCAATATTCAAAGTGCATCGAGAAGAAAATGCGGCGTCATTGGGAGATGCAGATGGTGTGTCATGACCTTGAATGTAATGCTAGTAAGGTCAATGAAGAGGCCAGAGGTATAAAGGACGGAGACTTGGCTTTCAGTGATGTTGTTTAATATAGGGAGACTAGATTTACTTCCATTTTAAAGAAAATATAAAGAATCTTGGGCTCAGGTACTTGATTGACATGCGACGCCTTTGCGGAAAGGATCGCGGGTTCGTACTGCGGGTTCGCGCGGTCTCGGGTCGCATACCGGCAACATATGCGGGGCCTCATTGACGAAAGCGCGTATTCAATGCGAGCGGGTTCGCTTTCCAGGGGCTGGCCGAGATGGTGGAGGAGTGGCTGATTAGGATGACCAAAACATCAAGACTGTCTCAGACCAACGGGTTTATTCTTGACATGTTGTGCACATTCTGGGTCTGAGACGCTCATAATTCAGGCGTGATGAATTAATTGGTTCTATCTATGTCCTACTTCCGATACCACATCCTAGCAGTCTTTGTCCGCCGGATCTTCCTCTGGACTTGGAACAGTCCGTATAACAGAGCCTCGGCAGTTGGAGGGCAGCCAGGCACATACACATCAACAGGGACAACCCGGTCACATCCGCGGACCACGGAGTAGCTATAATGATAATACCCGCCTCCGTTGGCGCAGCTGCCCATGCTGATCACCCACCGAGGGTCAGCCATCTGGTCATACACCTGCCGCATGGCCGGCGCCATCTTGTTGGTCAGCGTCCCGGCCACTATCATGACATCCGAGTGCCGAGGAGATGCGCGAAACATCAAGCCGAAGCGGTCCTGGTCGTACCGCGGGCCCGCAATGTGCATCATCTCGACTGCGCAGCAGGCTAGGCCGAATGTCATGGGATAGAGTGAACTCTGCCTCGCCCAGTTTGCGAGCACATCGAGGCCGAGTCTGTTCACAAGCCTTAGCTAGAGGATCTTGTCTCTTTAAAATTAGAACGGCACTTACACGGCATACTCGACGAGTGACGTTGGCTTTGATTCTGTTGGGAGCGCTACCTCGACCCTTGGGGGTTGCTTGGACTGGGTACTGAGAGTCAGAGCCCTTATGACGGATCTTGATACTGTTCTCTGGCCTCTAAAGATTGCCGGGCGTAGAAGAAGGGCAGAAATGACGGTAGACATGGTGGCGGGATCGAGAAAGATGGAGAGAAGACCAGCCTCCTCAACAGATACCCATCAGCAAGCCCTCGAACCAGATTTTTATACCAAAACTCCCCTCCCCTAGAAGCTCTATCGTCGCCCAAGTCGAATTCCCGGGACCCCTTCCGAGATTTTGCTCGCATAATTCGGCGGGTTTGGCGGGCTGCCCAACTCCGCGGAGTCCGACGTGTTAAGTCCGTAACCACCCGTCCCCGTCCCCTGTCTTACTCTTTCACTTGTGAAGTTGGCCTGCAATTGCCCGTTTGTGGCTTAATTTGGTTACATGCTGGGACTGGCTCTCCAATTAAAGGATCAAGTCCCGTCTGAGGTGTATCATGTGTCACGAGTTGCATGATGGACAGCGTTTGTGGCACCCCTGAGTTCTTGGTGAGTTTTAGCCGCAGTACTTGGGCGGTTGTGAAAAGATTTGCCTCTGTCACTAGGATCCCGTTAAAAAACAGCTGCCGCCGTTGTGTGATAAGTAGATCATCTCGGAATGCAAAAGCGCGCTGCGGGACTGATCTCAGAGGAAGACAATACTGGTTCAACCCCACCAGCCGTCGAGGTAGTACGCAAGGGTGACTTATTTTCCCCTGGTGAAGTTTCAGCCATTCACATTAATTCACAAATTCACGTAACAAGATGATCAAAGCCACCGAACGAGGTTCAGTTCAGCAGGTGAGTCACCCTGTCTTCGCCATTGAAGGGAAGTGATCCATCAACCTTCATTCCTAACCCCGGTTCCCTCAGCAGGCCTCTCGAGATGCCTGATCTTTGAATGGGAGCTCAAGCATGAGCTTTTGGCACTTGGAGACTACATTGAGCCTCTTCCCTCTGTACTCACCTCACGCCTGGTTGCGGGTGGACAGATGGGTAGTGTTTGGCTCCTAGAGACCACCACTGTGATCGTCGAAGAATCACGTGCCTGAAGCTTCATATTTATGACGCCCTACTACCCCATCTCTTATCACGTAGGAGGAAATTGAAGTCTAGAGGGGGCTTTTTTCTGCCAGTTTGACCCTGTGCGGATTTGTTTCCAAAAGGGGTCGGGGCGCCGATCCAGCACCATATTAAGCGACTGCACTCTCTAGGCCTGGTTCTTCGAGTACAAGGTCGGTATAGCAATACACCTGGTTGGCTTTTTCACTTCTGCCGCGCTGTCTGTTCTGGATTCATCACCAGGCCCGACACCAGGCTGAAGATCAACAGAATCACTAACCAGCACTCAGGGCCGCCCATTCTGCCGCACTTGAAAACCATCGTGTATCCTTTGAGGATGGGCCTTGAACTTGTAAACAAAAAAGGCAGCCCTGCCTCACCGATATTTTCCAGTGATTTGCTAAGTCAACCCCAACGAGAGATGTTAGGGTGTTCCGGAGCTTGTATGTTCAGGGGCAGGATTGAGATTACCCGCCACGAAGAGGGGCGTTTCGTTTGCTGTGCCTGATTCCAACACTCAAATCCTACTTAACTATATCCGCCTTCATCAATGTTACCTTGAACACTGGGGAGATGTCTTGTGGAGGCTGTATCGGCTGATGCGTTCAAGGCCGAGTTGGGGGCAAGGAACAGCTGATTCTTTGTATCCGGCTCCCCTCGTTAGTGAGAAGTATGAGTTACCCTTGTTACTAGCCGACGAAGCTGGGAGCGCTGAGGTCCCAATATAAACTCAAGTGTAAAGGCTTAAATCTGGGAGAAGAGAGGCTGTGTAAGTATATTACGTGTGGCACTGGTATAATCGTGTAGCGACGCACTGCTTGACAGTGAAGAAATGAGAGCCCGAGGACCAAGTTCCTTGGGGTATGGGCTAGTGGTCTGATCCAATTTCAAGTAGCTTAGTTTGAGTGGAACATAAAGATGTTTAAAGCTGAAAATAAGGCCCGGCAGCTACTGGAGATCATGGTTCACCACAGATAGAGGCATGTATGATGCCCGTTCTAGGACGACGCTTAAAGATCTACCAAAACGGCAGTCACATCATGAACACAGCCAAACTTTGTCTTTTATAACCCAAACAAGCACGGCTGACAACTATGTGTCCAAACGTGGATCTTCCAAGACCGAAACCGGCCAAGATAGCCAAGATGCCCAATGGGCCCCTAAATGAGCGGAAATGGCCTTAATCAAGTAACTGCCACCATCGCCGATAACCCACGCATCTCGATTCCAATGCAGCAAGACTGCATAAAAGGCCAGAATAACGAGTGCCTCAGGCTGGCGCTGGTTGAGAAGATCAATGTACTCCTCATTCAACGTGACGCAAAACATGAGCGCAGGGTCAAATCGTCGACCTCTCTGTCGTAGCTGGTGATGGAGGTAAAATGCTTGTTGCAGCTTGGATATCGTCTTGCGATATTCAGCAGCAGACGCTGAACCCAGACCGGACTCGTCAATCATCCTAGACAGCGGCTCCGTCTCTCCCGTCGAGTCGCTCCCGGGTGGGATAGCGTCCTCGACTCGTTGGAGGAAGTCTCCGAGGCCTGACCTTTTGATCATGCTCCATGACTGTGCAGTGACGGCCCGGACTCCGCGTTGTATAGACAGGTATCTCACAAACCTGTCGAGCACGGCTCCCAAGTGCTCTCGTGGACCTTGGAGGGTATCGCAGAGAACGTGGACTCCAAGCAGTGAGGAGAATAAAAACATGGGCACGCATGTTGCTTCTGAAACCTCTTCTCTCGCTTCGTTGAACAATGCTACCGCCCTCGTCTGGAGGGCCGTGGCTTGCCCAAGGTGTTTTTCTTGGGCAGAATCGCTTTTGCTGAGGTGAAGAGCTCCGATGGCGAGGAGTTGGTTCATGAGATATGGGGATGCCAAGGCGTATCTGATGATATCGTGGGAAAGATTATGACCAAAAGAGTCGCCCAACAACATGTCGGGGATGTTTGTTTCGATGTGGTGTAGGAGAGCTAAGTGGTCGAGATCGAACAAGTCACCTCTTTCTAATGAAGCGTTGTAATTGCTTGAAATACCCTCAAAAGATCTGTCACTAGAGGGATTCGATGCTGGGGTGATGGCCGAGAGGAGATTCGGGGGAATGAAACCAGGAATGTCGCTGTTAGGGGTGCCATATGGAAGATCGCCGCTAGGTGTTAGAGACGCATGTGTATCGTAGTTGGATTCTTCCGGGAGGGGTGACGACCTAGCAGAGGCATAGGCGCATTGGCGATTCGATATCTTGCAGTTGAGGCAGATGGGTCGGGATTCGTCACACTTCATGTGCCTCTGTTTGCAGACTGTGCAGCCATTGCGAGACTTGCGATGCGCTCGACGGGGCTTGGTTGACGCGGACCTATCAGCGCCTTGTTTCTTCTGGCGAACCATGAAGCCGATATGGTAAACGATTTTTGCGAGTAGGAAGAGAAAAGAGGCACGGCAATAGAAAGAGA
This sequence comes from Fusarium protoensiforme, assembly GCA_011320165.1. NCBI lineage: Eukaryota > Fungi > Ascomycota > Sordariomycetes > Hypocreales > Nectriaceae > Fusarium > Fusarium protoensiforme. The sequence goes on along the minus strand of JAANQP010000422.1, from coordinate 125,758 downwards.
AATACGAGGAGGGCATCAAGATCAAGATCAAGGGGAATACTCGTATTTATCACTCGGCGTCGTGGCCCCTGGCACGTGCGCCGGCGCGAAAGTGTCAGGCTATTCTATATTCAGTCTAGTTAGATATCTTGGCATTGTCTAGACTAGGATGTGATTGGTGAGCTTATCCTGCGTCAATACGGATACTGGTATTCGTATTCTCTCAACTTGCAAACGCGGAGGAGTGTCCGGCATGAGGGGGATCATTAAGGGCTTTCAGGTCCATGCAGGATGTGCGTACGCGTCCTTAGATGTTATTCAAACATATATCTTTGATATCTAACATCTATATATCCCGGGCCTTTGACTCGGTATTCACTCACTCCCACCAATTCATCAGCCACAGATCGAACAAGCTTCTCGTCTCCTGCTCCTTTCCACCGATTCTTTACCAAACACCACCTCCATCCTTCACAGAAACATCTCGAAAAAGATAATCTACCTCTCGTTCAACCTCCGGCCATTGCCAGCCCGTCGACGACATCCAAACACGAGTCGAAATCCGAATCGCACCGAGCTCACAATGTCTTACGAAGGTCTTTTGAAACCCGTTCCCGGGGTCGAGCCTACGAAAGGTGGCATCTACCTATGGCGATACGTCCCGAGCGTGCCAGCTGCCGTCATATTCCTCTTACTCTTCATGATTTCATTCCTCTACATATCCTGGAAGATTTGGAGGACACGCGCCAACTTCTGCATCGTCTTCGCCGTAGGATGCTTCTGTAAGTTTGTGAGATCCGTCTGAAGTAGACGACCCATTTACTAATTTTGCCAGTGGAATTGGTCGGATACGGTATTCGTGCTGGAGCTCGTAGCAAGACGGGCAAGCTTATGCCATTCTGCATGCAGAATATGTTCATCCTGATCGCCCCAGCCCTCTTTGCAGCCTCGATCTACATGATCCTCGGCAGGACCATCATCAGTATCCGAGCCGAAAAGTACTCGATGATCAAACCCTCCAAGTTGACAAAGATCTTTGTTCTCGGCGACGTCTTGTCCTTTCTGGTTCAGGGCGGCGGAGCAGGCATGGGAGTCGTTCAGAACCAAGGAATCGCCAAGTGGGGTGAAAGGATCGTGATTTTTGGTCTCATGATCCAGATCGTTGCTTTTGGCCTGTTTTGTGCTGTCTCGGTCATCTTTCACAGGAGAATGAATCGCGCCCCGACGGCAGCGTCAATCGGAAGCCTTGTCCCATGGGAGTCGACTCTCTATATGCTCTACGGCGTGAGCATCCTCATCATGGTTCGGTCCATCTTTCGAGTCGTTGAGTATGCCCAGGGCTATACCGGCTATGCTCTCTCAAACGAGTGGACACTTTACGTCTTTGACGCTCTTCTAATGTGGCTTGTCACCGTCATCTTTGCTTGGAGATTCCCAACCCAACTTGATGCTGGACTTTCCAGTAGCTCAGAGGATGTAGGGTTGGAATATCCGCCTCAGAAATAGGAGCATGTTCATGGAGTTATGTTCCTACGTTGATGAATATCAGCTGGAAGAGATCGAATGGAAAGGCAACTGCTGGATTAGTTCCCTCTGTGGCCCTGATGCATCTTCATGTCAATCTACGGAGGAAATAATTAGAACTTCTATGCAACCTCACCCTCACTCAGGCGATCCCGGCCACTTCCGTTGTGTCAACCAGTGTCTTCTTCCTTTACTACAGAATCAGAGCCTCATCCCCTCGAACGTTCTTACCCTCTATCAACCTAGCCAATAGGATGAGAGAATGTCTATATTTGTCAAGCCCGGTCTCTCTGTTACCGCATCGAGTTCGCATATCCACGACAGATAAAATGACGTATGGCATCCCGATCCTTCTTCTCCACGTAGTAGGCTTTGCAAATTATGAATCGCAATTTATAGCGGACACTTTGCACGTCTATAAACTCGCCGATAAGTCGGTCGGTGGAATGTTTTGCCCGAAACCCGCAAAAACACTCCGACGATGAGACGTGAAGCAGACTTGGCCAAACTATCAACAGTGGGTCAGTGAACGCCAGGGCCACTAAATAGGCTTAGTAAAGTTAATCTCACAGCTTGATAAATACGCGGAACGAGGGGACTGCTATTCATCAGTTAGGAATCGGGGGAAGAATAGGCCCAGGGACACGTCTCTACCAGTCCACTCTTTGAAGAAGATAAGACTAGAAAAACTTGGTTAGCAAAATCCCCTCAACTTTAGACCTCATGAAGGCCTTTCAGTTTCGGGATGGCCAGCGTAGAGCCTTGAGTAAAGAGGCCAAGCCAACGGTCCCGGTTTGCCATCTGAAGATGTCTCGACTTTGGTCAGATCATTGATCTAGATCCACGGCTATGGATACTTTATAAAATAAAATGAGGGACAAATTGATACAGGGTATATTATACCACCTTTGTCGCTATGGTTCTTGAGAGTGAAAGGAAGGTCCTCACCTTTCTTGTGAGCCCTTTCAGGGTCCCAGACTAGGCCATGTGGTAGACTTGTCAACAACGATGTTTCTAGGTGGCATAGCTATGAAATTTACATGGGTTCTCGGACTAATAAACGCGTGTATTCTAAGAGGCATCGACAAGGTAGCCATTCATTGCATTGTCTTGGCATGGACTGTGAAGGCCCAGCTGCGGCAGTTGGCTTTGATTGGCAGACAATCATCAGATCAGGGTGTCAAACCTTGGCGGAGATTGTCGGGCCAATAACTTGAAAGGCTCTAGCATGAAGACCAGGGTGATGGTGCTCCTCGCCTTTGATGGGCCATATGCAACTCGGAGGGTAATTTACCCCGACTCAAATCCGCTCCGCTCCGCTCAGCTTGGAGCACCGGCCTTAAAGCTACCAGGCTCGGCGTCTTCAGGGCCCCGCAAGCTTGCAGCCTCTCATCTTGATATTCGACATCCAAAGCCAACAGAATCAACTACGACATGGCGACTACTATGCAAATATGGCAATACTCGAGCCCCGTCGAGAAGATCGAGGACTCTTTGGCCATCAAGGATCAAGTTCCTGTTCCTTCACACACCTCTTTGGGCAAAGATGAAATGCTCATCAAGGTCATCACCTCTTCCCTCAACCCAGTCGACTACAAGCTTCCCGAGTCTGGCATGATTGGAAGGATCATGATTCCCAACCCTGCAACGCCGGGTCTCGACTTCTGCGGCCGCGTCGTCGCCAAACATTCATCGGTAACCGGATTCGAAGAAGGCCAGCTCGTATTTGGGGGCCTAGCATCTCACAAGCAGTTGGGAACACTAGCACAGTACACTATTGTCTCCACAGCCTGTTGCGCGCCGCTGCCGGAGGGTATTGATCCAAATGATGGGGCTGCTGTGGGAACGGCAGCAACCACAGCGTATCAATCTCTGATGCCGCATAAGCTACCGCCAGCTGCAAACGTCTTCATCAATGGAGGCAGCGGTGGTGTGGGGACTTGGTCTATTCAGCTTGCCAAAGCCATGGGTGCCAAAGTAACAACGACCTGCTCAACAAGGAACCTGGAGCTTTGCCAACGCCTTGGCGCCGATCACGTCGTTGATTACACCAAGAACAACGTTGTCGAGTTTCTGAAGGAGCAGGGCGCTATCTACGACCTTGTGATCGACAACGTGGGGAGTCGACCAGATCTTTATAACAACAGCCACTTGATGCTCAAGGCCGGGGGAACATTTGTTCAAGTTGGTGTCGGCGAGTCCATGTCACTGAAGAGCGTTGCATCTCTCCTGACGAAGCAGATCTGGCCCTTTGGGGCCCCTCGCTTCTACTTCGTCAACATGAAGAACTCGACCGAATTTTTCGAAGTTATTGGGCGGTGGATGGCCGAAGGACGGGTGAAACCTGTGGTTACGGCCAAGTTTGATTGGAAAGATGTCCCGCAAGCATTTCAGAAGCTACGAGAGGGTCGTTCATCAGGAAAGATTGTGGTTAATGTCAGTCAAGACTTTTAGGCAACTAGCAAAAATACGACTAACCTCGGGTGTTGAATAATGTGGTCCTTGTCGCCTATCATCTGTGTCTTTGCTCTCACGCCTAGCTCTCTATTTCCCAGCGGGCTGGTCAATAATAAGAATTCCTATGAGCGAATTCCAGACCTAACCAATATTAACGAGCGCGAATGGCGTTATCGATGGATGGGGATGAAGGGGAACGTCTGCATCACCGTCAAAGCTGCTGTGGACCCGATCTATTGACAAGCCAGGCAAATGCATGGCCTATGGTGCACCAAACTCTAGCGGACTTAACGACTAAGTTCTAGCGCTTATCCACTAACTTACAGTGGCTCTTGAGATGCATCGCGCTCTGAACAGGCCCAACAGACTCCAACAAGGAGCTATTGGAAGCATCAGCCCTCGATCGAGCTTGTCGATATCTCTAATGTTGCGGAGCTTTTCTCTCAACTTACAACTGTCTCATCCACCAATTTACTGAGCTGGGTGGTCGACCCGCTGGCTTGGTTCTATGTGTTCTTGAATCCACAAGCCTGGGCTTCCCCAGGACATGATCGACAGAGCGGTCGAGACTGAGGAGAACGCTACGCGGCAATCGATAATTTCAGATAGCTTGACTTTTAGCCCGCTCTTTAGTCAGGGGTTCCTATCCTATAGCGCTCAATAGTTTCGGTTTTAGTGTCAGAAAAAGCAAGCTCAGTCAGTTTCTCGCAGAGCTCAGCCAGTGAAGTGGCAAGGAGATGCCTTCCGATTATCTCATTTTAACCCCAAAATAGACAGGATCTTCAACCATTTGATCACACCAGGCTTGCTGGGTATATATGTACAACAGGCAACCCACTCCCGCGCTGGAACGGACGTCTCTCAAGTGTAAAGCCAGCAATCATGAAGGCATTTGGAGCTGCAACCTTGCTTGTGACGCTCTCCCCCTTGGGGGCATATGCCGGCTTGTGTCGACCAAGCTCAGCGTTGAGCTCTTCGACTACCGCGTCCGGTGAATCCAGTACAACAGCTACGGATTCTACGATCCTCCCGACTTCTGCCCTGTCAACGACAACATCAGACGAATCTAGCACCCAACCCACCGATTCCACGGCATCTACTGAATCCAGCACCCTGACAACTGATTCCACCACCGTCCCAACTTCGATCCTGTCGACCACCACATCCAACGCTGCCACGACCACAACAAGCACAACACCCCAAGGAACCGAAGGACCAAACGGTTGCTGCGGCTATCCGGGCTACTTTGATGGTCACGTCGTCGCCCTCACTGGCCTTGCATCTGAGGACATAACCGCCGAGCAATGCACCGAAAGGTGTACATCAAATCTCGCCTGCACGCGGTACATATATTACCAACTGAAAGATGGTCGTTTCGTATGTAACATCTACGGAACGACGCCTCCCTTTGTTGTCGACGAGACCAAGCCAACCATCTACTATCCACGCGAATGCAAGTCCTGCGCCGAGTCTCAACCACCTCCCTCTCATCAGCCGTCATGCATAGCCGATATTCCCTGCCGTGATGCGGGTGTGCTGGATGGAACGCGGGTACAATCCTTGGGACTGCGCTCAGTTTCGGCCACAGAGAACTGTGGTGACGTGTGCGCTACGGTCCCGGATTGTACCCACGCGACTCGTTTCTACGATCTAACATATGGTTGGCGGTGTTCTTTATCCCAAATGGAACCTGGGGCTGTCTTCATCCCGAGCACTGTCTTGGCTCCGGTATGGTATTCGCGTGGCTGCAACCTAAACACGTGTAGACCTTGATACACGAGGGGCGAATTGTCCTTTGACAGTTGTATATAGTCCCTTAACCCATACGCCGTAAAGCTGCTGTGGCATAATCTCTATTCAAGTCTAGTTCTGCGTCAAGCTTGTTTCTTTGACACCAGCCCGTTCTTCTCTCTCAGCTCTGTTACATTGTAGATCATGCCTTTCTGTAACAAGCGATACGGTTGCAGCTTGCATAACCACAGTTGAATCAGATGCCCCCAGTATGGCACCCTGGTGACTGTCCCGGCTCCAGCTGCTGAGTTGAGAATCATGCTCGCCATGTCGTCGGAGCTTGGCGTGAAGAGGCTCGTCCCGACCTTGTGTCCGTCACTGTCCGTGTCACCGATGAGAGCAGAGATGACTTCCACCTGCTTTCCCTCTCCCTTCAACTCGGTATCCAGTGCTTTGCTGAAGCCAGTGATGTATGCTTTTGTGCCGCTGTAGACAGACACCCATGGAAGGCCCAGCTCTGCCAAAGACCCGGAATTGATAACGAAACTTGGACTGTCTGGAGTCGCATTTCTTTGGAGAGTTGGCAAAAGTGCATGTGTGAGGAATGTCATGAAGGAGATGTTGACTTGAATGAGCTGCGCGATTTGCGCTGGGGTCTGCTCGGTGAAAGTGATGAAGTCCTTGGTCGGGTTGTGGCCAATTCCAACATTGTTGACCAGGACTTTGATGTTCAGGTCGAGGATGGAGTATAAAGCGCTCCATGCCTCCTGTCCGGTCTCACCGGATGCTGTGAATGCTGTGGTGGCATCAAGGACAAGGCCTCTAACATCTCGGGAAGGGTATTGCTCTCGAAGATCATTGACGAGCGCTTCTAGTCGGACAGGATCTCGTCCATGGACAATGACATTGAGTCCACGTCGACACAAGTCAACCGCCAGACTCCGGCCAATGCCTGAAGTCGCTCCTGTGACGAGGGCGTAAGCCTTGTCGTGTCCTGGCGTTGGTGGTTGAGACAGCACATTTCGTGGCTTTGACCAGGCGAGACCCATTTTTAAAAACGTTCGAAAGAATGTATTTAGATAATTATTGTAGCTGAGAACCCTTTCCTCACACAATTGAAAGCTGAAGCAATACAGAGCAGAATTGTGACGTAGTATGTGTCGTAAGTGGCTGACAGCCCAGCGATAGATGAGAGGAGGGATAACAAGATATCCTCTGTAAAGTCATCTTTTCTGTGTATGTATGCAATACATGCAATTTACAAAGAGCTTTTAAGCTTATCGCAATCCTTATCGTCCTCGGTATCACGGAACAACGTATATCCGAAATCGCGACGCGATGAAGGCACGACGCGTTGCTGGGGTCTCCCAACAGTCTCAGGGAGAAAATGCCCCGATTGACGATTCCTACAACCATGTTCCATTCACAGACAATGGCTCTCTTAATGGAAACTTGCCCCGTCTTGAAGATGCTATCACAACCGCGAATCCCTCCATGAGAATGATGTTGGGCCAATGCCTATGCTCCCTCCAGCCAGCCGTGTCGCCCGCGTCCCTCCCCGTCATTAAGACAAACCATACCTTCCGACAAGACTTCCAACGACCACGATCCTCATTTTGCCATTCTACCATACCTACCGCATAACAGTCCATGCTCCTCGACCCTTCCAAATCCACCCAAACGCACTGCCCCCGAATCTAGGTCGCCAAACAAAGACCTACGATCAGACAACGCACGCAGCGGACGACGCGACAGACCTTATGATACTGGGTTCAACGTCCCTCTCGAACATGCTTGCCAAACAATGTCAACCTTTGCGTTTCATGCCTCGGTGTCAGCACAAAACGCACCGTGACGGGCAGGGGCCGGTCTTGGGTGTCTCGATAAATGTCTCCCGGGCTTTGCCAGCGTGTCACGAGCCGCAACAGCACCATGTCCATCTCGTTCCGAACTCGCTTGGGGAGAGTAGATTTCACCCCATTCGCGAGCCTTTCGCCCGTAAGATCTTGTGCCATGTGATGCCCTTTTGCACTATCGCGGCCCCGTTATCCACTTGGCTTTATCACATGCCTCTATACTAGCACTACCCACTCAATTCGTCCCCTGTCGATCTGCCATTGTGACCATTGACGTCATCGCCTCCTTGTTGATCTAGAGCCCCTTTCCCAGCCCCCACTTCCCCGTATGCCCCAGAGCTGCTTGCTTCCACCTTGGCCTGTACAAGACCAAAGTCTCGAATCAATTGAGGAGATTTTGATGCTATTTCCGGCCAGGGTTGAAGGAGGAGTGTCAGATCATAATTGGTCAGGCAACTTGACAGGATCCACCTTTGCTTTCTTGTCTGCCTAATCTGATGCTCAGCACATCTCGCCCACATCAAACATGACCGACATGACTGCTTCATCCACATTCACACATCAGCAATTGCCTTGAGCAGTTCCATCATCTTCTGCAGAGTCAACATGAGCCTTGAAGATGCCGCTACCCTCATCGGCGATCCCGCCAACTCTTCCCCTTTGATCATCTGCTTCCATGGCTCGGGCGACTCGTGCGCGTCGTGGATACCCCTGGCAGAGCTTCTTGGCACCAAGTATCGAGTACTGCTCTGGGACCGCCGGGATCCTTATCTCAAGCCCGAGTCAGCGATAGGCGGAATGCTGCGATACTTGGGTCAAGCAAAGCTACCGCCGCCTTACGTTTTGGTTGCACATTCATATGGAGGCATGTTTGTGCGGCTATTCCTTCAACAAAAACACACCCAAGTGGCAGGGGTGGTGCTCGTTGAGACAGGCCAGGAGGCTGAAATAGGCAAAGGAGTCGAGGAGGCGCAATACAAGAGGCAAATCTTAGGACAAAAGCCCCTCGTGGTCGTTCGTGGGAACACGTTGATAGGGAAGTGGAAGCAATACGAAGAAGCCCTCGCTGCCGCTGAGGGCAAGGCCAGTCCGAACCTCGAAGCGCAGAAACAAATGTTGGATGCGGCGGATAAAGAGGATGAGCGCCTAAAAAAGGCACAGCTAGCACTGTCGCGGTGTCATCGATACGTTCATATTCCAGACTGTGGACATGATGTTATCCAGCAGAAACCAGAGGCAGTGGTTAAGGAAGTCACCTGGGTCATGGATAATCTTCAGCTGACGAGCGATCATTCAACCGCTGGACGGAGAATGTTGGTGTGGCTAGGAAGTCTGAAAGAGCGGGTCTTAGGTTGATATTACAATGATATACTGCAAGAGATGCCCAAGTTTCTCTTTGAGGCCACAGTTATTATAACATCTGCATTTTCCGGTTTCTCTCAAGTTGGCCATCACATGGAAACTGGAGAATAGCTCTTCTGAAGGGCATCTTTAAGGTGTCCACAAGTAGCTTGCATAACCTAGGCCTGAGAGTGTATTGGGAAAGTAGTGAGGGTTCCGCTATGAAGGTTTCAGGTGGTTCTACTTCAAAAGAGGAGAATCTCAGAAAGTACATATACCTAGAAATGATACGAAGTCTGCTTTCGTAGCTGAAAAGGAGAGCTGTCAAAGCTTCAATGAGGTCATCGTTTACTTCGCAGCTATGGTACTTCCCACCAGCCCACCACCCGTTTGATGATCAATTGATGCCGGAAAAAAGGAAACAAAGATAAATCACTATAATTGATTGTATAGAAGGTCTCAAAATATCGGTTATGGCCCGGCATCACTCCCATGCGGCTCCTTGCGGCTGTCATGAGGCATCTTGTAGGGTAACCCGAGCTAAAAAGGAAGCCTCGGCAGTTGACGCGAATGTAATGAATGCATGACGATCCATACTAAAAGCGGAGAGACCAATCACGGCGCGTCCCCGGATTTCGAATAACCCCCACTTACCGCGGTCAGGCAATGAACCGAGGCTCAGTTCATCTTGGCGTCGGAGATAAGATCCGATATCGGGTCGGTAAGAGATGCTAAATGTCCCTTTAATCTTCCCCATCAACAAACAATTCAGTCTCCAGAATCAACAACAACATTCTTCCTTCTCGACATAATGCCTCCTCCGAATCCAGACTGGGTCAAGGCCCTCAAGCCTTCTGGTCCTCAGGGATCAGAGCTTCTCGAGCAGGAGCGCGCCAAATCCGACGTCAACGTGGATCAGCTCGCCGACTTTCTTTTCACAAAGGAGGTTCTGGAGCGCAACGCCCAGATTCTCGGTATTTTGGAGTCGGACCCCATCTTTGACAAGTCGCAAAACTACTTTCAGGGCCGAAAGGACAGAATCGAGGCTGCTCTCGCTAGAGGAAAGGCTTTGAGACGGCTTTCTGTCAAGCACAACTGGAGCCAGGATGAGTACCAGGCCGCCAATGACCTCATCAGCGAGCCCACTCCTTATGGCCTCCACGCGTCCATGTTCTTGAAGACGCTGGAAGAGCAGGCAACGCCAGCACAGCACAAGCTGTTCCTTGAGCCTGCTCAACGCTACGAGTACATTGGCTGCTACGCGCAGACTGAGCTTGGCCATGGATCCAATGTTCGAGGCTTGGAGACAACAGCCACGTGGAACCCCGAGGACAAGACCTTCACTATTCATTCACCTCATCTCACCGCTTCCAAGTGGTGGATTGGCTCGCTGGGCAAGGCTGCAAACCACGCCGTCGTGGTGGCCCAGTTGATCCTTAACGGCAAGTCATACGGTCCTCACCCATTCGTCGTTCCCATTCGAGATCTCAAGACACACGAGCCTCTGGAGAACATCCATGTCGGAGATATCGGCCCCAAGTTTGGCTACAACACCATGGACAACGGCTTCCTTCTCTTCAACCACGTCAAGGTCCCCCACATCAACATGCTCAGCCGCTTCTCGGGCGTCGACCCAGAGACGAGCAAGTACATCAGACCTGCCAACCCGGCGCTCGTTTACGGCACCCTGACTTTTGTCCGATCTTCCATTGTCCTTCAGTCTGGATCCGTCCTTGCCCGTGGCGTCACCATCGCTACACGCTACTGTGCAGTTCGACGCCAGTTCCAGGACCGTGACGCTTCTGCCGACGAAGTTGGCGAGAACCAGGTCCTCAACTATACCATGGTTCAGCAGCGTCTTCTGCCCCTGCTGGCTGCTTCTTATGCTCTGCATTTCACTGGCCGTGCCATGATCAAGCTCTACGAGGCCAACCAGAAGCGCATGGCTCAGAAGTTGGATGCCAGAAACAACGTCGGGCGTGCTCCTGGTCCAGAGGAGCTTAACCCTGGTAGCGATCTGCTGGCTGATCTCCACGCCATCTCGTGCTCTCTGAAGGCCTTCGCATCCACCACGGCTGCTGAAGGTCTCGAGGTCTGCCGTCGAGCCTGTGGTGGCCATGGCTACTCGGCCTTCTCTGGTATTGGCACCTGGTATGCCGACTACCTCCCCACCGTCACATGGGAGGGCGACAACTACATGCTCACCCAGCAAGTTGCTCGATACCTGCTCAAGTCTGCCCGCGCTGTCCTGTCGGGCAAGGCTGTCGATAACAGCATCACCCGTGTCTTCAAGGAGTATATCCGACGACAGGATGTCGGTGCTGCCTTTGATGTCCTTGACAGCGACCAGGATCTCGTCAATGCCTTTGCCTGGCGAGTTGCCTTCTTGACATTTGAAGCTCTCAAGCACCGGGACGAGGAGAAGCAGTCTTGGAACAGTCTCCTGATTGACTTCTGGCGTCTGTCTACTGCTTACGCCCAGTACCAGGTTGTCAAGTACTTCCACGAGGCTCTTCAAGATGAAGAGACCAAGTCTTCTCTCGACACCAACACCCAAGAAGTCCTCCACAAGCTGTTCCAGCTCTTTGCTCTGCATCATCTTCAGAGCCACGCTTCCGAGTTCTTCACTAGTGCAGCCACAACTGTGCGTCAGATCCAGCTTTCACGCACCAAGCGGACGCTGGCTCTTCTGGATGACGTTCGACCCCACGCTGTGAGATTGGTGGACTCGTGGAAGTTCCCCGACTGGCAGCTCGACAGCTCGCTGGGTCGATATGACGGCAAGGTCTATGAGGACATGTTCCACAGGGCATCCGAGGTGAACCCTCTGAACGATGTGGTTTTCGATCCCTATCCTGATTCACCGGTTTTGTTCAGGAAGGATGGGACTCTGAAGCCCAAGCTGTAGGATTGGAGTTGTAGCACTGTTTGTTTTCGTTCTGTATCGAATAGTATTGTTGATTAGATGTTAGCATTAGAAGTGACTAAAATGATTAGAGTCATAAGAATATAGTTATTTTTCACAAATGGATTGAATAGCTGCCCGTGCATATACGTCTAGCTTTGTGGAATGAGAAGACGCTCTTACATGTTATTGAGTATCATCACGAGCCTCAAGGAAGGTATTTTTTAAATATAGGACTTATAATCCATCGCCGTTTACCAATAGATCCCAGTTGACTCATACTAATCTACTCCGTACACGGTAATTCCTCGTCCTAGTTGAGTGTGGATTTATATCCTAGACGACACTGATGAGTTGTCAGACGCCAATCCAACCTCGATTGGGCGGTAGATCCAAGTTACTTCATGATTTGGTATGGAGTTCGCGGTAAAATGAGCTGGTTTGGAAATGGTTAAATCACCCGCTGGCATGCAGCCAACAGTGCAGAAGGATGGACATTTGTTCAAAAGCGGATATCAAACTGCAAGGGGCGCAATGATGAGACAAGGGTTGTCTCTCGCTCTCGAATTTTCATGGCCCAGGCCAGGGCCAAAGATGTGAAGCCTGGGGAGTGAGAGAGGTGTTCTCAAACTCTTGATAGGTACCAAATACCACGCTAGAGACGAGTCTATCTGATTCTCCCATGGAGTAAAAGACAATGACCCTGCATGGCCAACAAAGTCCTCTTTAGCGTACCGTTGAAACAAGACGGCGTCGATCCAGGGACAAGGGCTGATCTTTGCGTATCCAATCATCTCGCCTTGCTTTTGAGAGAGCGCAAGATGAGTCTTAATGAGGAAATGACAAAGAATTTCGATTGAGATCTCAGCTGGCAGATTGAGGACGGATCCAAGCGGAAAATGGATCCTAAATGGGTCTGAAAGGATTCAAGCTGGATGGATCCTGGCCTGAGTGCTAGGGCTGAGGGTCTGTATAAAGACTCGGGAGGTGGGCTGCTCACTGGTTCCGATCTCCAGCTTCTTTCAAGCCAACTTCTCAACATTCGTTTATTATCTTCTGGTTCTTACTCTCGACATGGCTTTCAAGTCACTTTCTTTACTAGGCCTCGCGCTGGGCTTGGTCTCTGCTGCACCAAACACCCGATCAGTCAAGATCACTGTCGAACACGAAGGTCCCCTCGACCCATTCTTCGTCGTCGACTTCCCCGATCCCGGTGTCCTCCAGGCCGAAGACGGCACATGGGTCTCTGTTGCAACAAATGGCGAGGACAAGAAGATGCCATATGCCACCGCCGACGACATGCTTGGCGAATGGAAGGTGGCAGGGGATCTCTGGCCCGGTAACGGATGGACCAATGGCAACAACATCTGGGCTCCTGATCTGCGACGCCTAGACGACGGCTCGTACATTATTTACTTTGCCGGTCAACATGACTCATTGCCTGGCAATCCTCACTGCATCGGTATCCTTCGCTCAGACAGCATTGCTGGCCCTTATAAGCACGATGACGAGCCTTGGTTCTGTCCTCCTGAGGGATGGAACAAGGTTATTGATGCGGCCGGCTTCAAGGACAAGGATGGCAAGCGATACGTCGTCTACAAGCAGGAGGGAGACACGAGCGGCCCAACCGGCGGAAACCCTCTCTTCCTCCAAGAGGTGGAGAGCGACGGTAGAACTATGGTCGGAGATGCCGTTCTGCTCCTTGACCGCATCGAATCTGAGGATGGCATGTCGACAGAGGCGCCCAACATCGTGTTGCTGAAGAACGGCATGTACGTCCTGTTCTACAGCTCCGGCCACTTCGAGAACCCCGACACGTACGACATCAAGTACGCCTATGCCACCAAGGTGACCGGTCCCTACACGCGTGCCGACGGATCTCTGATCAAGGCCCCCATGTTTGGCCTCAAGGGTCCCGGTGGCGCGACGAGTAACGAGGCTGGAGACAAGTTGCTGTTTCATGGCTGGTGTGTTGAAAAGTTTAAGCGAAGCTTGTACGGCGTTCCTTACAAGGTATCTAACCCTTGCAGACCATAAGGAAAAGGCTGCCGAGCTGCAGATTCGCTTATGCGGCAGTTTGGTATTTGGGGACTATTCTTCTTTGATCAGGGTATTCTGTTAACGAGTGAAACCATTGATTAACTTCAGCTATTAACCGAACTCCGTTGCATAAAATATGCTTAATTACTAGCCGTACCCGAAGGCTATTATCTGTCTGAATATTAACTCTTATTTAATGCCTTTGACTGGAAGCAGTCATCACTGGATGCAATTTTAGGCACAAAGCATTGCTATTTTTATCCGCATGCTTTATACTGATTAAATGCTCTCTTTAAACATCTCAGGCTTCCCCAGTAGCTGAATGAGTGGTCAAAGCCCCTGTGCATCATCGTGAATCACCGTTCATTGTGGTGGGTAACAAGGTGATGCTTCCTCCGGTATCTGACAACTGCGATCACCTGCCGATGCAGACGGAAGAAGTTTCATGGGGAGATGATAGGGAGTGACAGCATCAGCAGACTCTATTAATGCCGCGTGTACGATCTACAGATATCGATTACTGGAGTTTGATATTGCTATTGCGGTAAATCAGAGCATACTTGTTACACCCTGTCACTTTCTGGTCAGAAGCAACGCGACAAGGACCTTCTCTGAATAAGTCAAGGTTATAAGTATATATAGGTCGTTGAGGCCGGTCTTCTGGGCTTTTTTGATTCTACAAGAAACATACCAGTTCCATCAACGATATCAGCAACATCAAACACTACTGAAACTTGACAACTCTCCAGAAAATCTAGCAGAAATGTGTGTGAGAACTCTCACCAGGTGGACCTGCGCCGAATGCCGCAAATTCTTCAAACAGGAGCAGAAATCCACCATGTGCACCGAGGCAGGCAAGAAGAAGCTTCCGGTGATGGGTGCGTGTGGGAGGATCAATGGGGCAGAGGTTGCCATCTATGACGTTCTCTGTCCTCCTTGCCAGAAAAAGGCCGACAAGCTGCTTGAAGAAAAGAAGAAGAAGCGTGAGGCCAAGGAGGAAGTGGGAGGAACCTGAGGTTAGACGGACAAATGGTCCATTGGAATTATTCTAAGCTTGAGATACGGTGAGGTTGAGGGCGACTACAGCAGTAGTGCCCTCCTGAGGATGGTAGCCAACTAGGTAGATAAGGTACACCAAGCCCATTCACACCAGCACATAAGGCTTTGTCTCACTCATGGTCTCCCATTATCTCCAGTCCCTTGTTGCCAAAAAGACTAGAGGCTACCATGCCCTCTGGCTGGACATACCTGGCAGATATATAGAGGTTGCAAATGTGATGGGCTATAATTAAAGTAACTTTGAGATCTAATGGACGCCGGGGATGGTTCGGGCCCTCCGCGATTGATCGTCGCGCCAGCCAGACCCGGGAGGAAGGGCTGGCTGTTCAATACTTCTTCCCACCGATGCTAGACGTGGATGATCGGCGTGCCAAGTTCCAATTTTTTGTCGACAAGTACGATTCTGGAATCAATCGTCATGGCGCCGAAATGAGGGAAATAATGAGAGAGCGGTGAGACTAACAGCAACGGAACGTAAATGCTTTGGGCTTCATGAAGTGGTGGTCAGCCTCCTGCGTTACTAGCCTTCTCTTTGATTGGGGAAAACCCTTGTCGTATGCCTCGCAGAAGCTCACCGAAGTCATCCAGTGAACTGCTCTGCCCAGTTACTAGACGCTTATGACGCATTGTTATTTAATACCATTAGATAACACTCTGCAAGTGACCGGAAAGAGGCCATGCTCGTCGTAGTGGGTTGCATAATGTGTAATTGAGTCGTTTATTGCTATCAAAAGCTGACCAACGCGTCAAAGCAGACTTGAACAAACTGAGACTCAGCGCAATCTAATACCCGACTGGCAATATCTGGCATGATTCGACGCCTATTGGTGCTGAGGGCTCACAGGGAGGATATCCGAGGCCCAGAGAAGCCCCTAGACAATGATTTGATCCGGCCAAGACGCATAACGAAAGCCATGGTGGTGTGCTCGTCATCTGCGCCTAACCATGTCCAGCATTGATGCCTAAAGTGCAGCCAACGACCAATGTTAGTATACGTGCACTTGCTGGGCGCGCAGCTGGAACGGGGGGTGATGATTGGTGCTGATCCCTCAGCTCAAGTAAATGTGCATGATAAGAGACAGGTGCAGAAACCGTAGTCTGTGAAATATTTAGTTAGAGGACTGCGCCCCCCCTCATGCTTTTTTGCAAGAAAGATCTCAACTGCCTCTTCTTTTGCCAAACCTCAAAGCTACAGTCGTCGTGATCAACAGTTGAACAAGTCCAAGCCTTGACCTCGCCAATCACACTCATCTATCCTGTTACAGGCACATGAGGTCAGCGCTGCTATTGCTCGAAAGAGACTCGAATGATATGCATCCGAAATGGGTGAGTATATCTGGAGAGACTAGCCAAGTTAACCTTCTCAGCATAAACTGATATGAATGACTAGGCCGTCGCTGTCTTCTAGTCTCAAAACCCCTGGACCTTGGCGCCTCGTCCAACTCAACCAACTCCTCGACCACTTGGGCGGTGATAGGCAATCAGACCCCTGTCCCGGATTTCCTTCAGAAATTGCCATTTATCCAACACTGGGCATTATGTGTCATTGATGGTGATGAGATTGACCCCTCTGAGCCTTCCAGCCGCGACCATTTCCTGAAGGCCAAGTACTTTGACCTCAGTGTCAGCTTGCAGTCCTGCTACCGCATCATATGTAGCAGCCGATCATACAATGAGGTAGGCCATGGCGACAATGTCTGGCCAGAAGAAGCTGTGAAGAAAATCTCGGCCGTGCAGGATATCGGGGTTACGTTTAGGGACGATGGTTGGATCTCTGAGCGCGGTATGTCCTCTCTCAGTTAAGCAACGGCTAAAAGGTCTAAGATCATAATGTATTAGGTTCACGCATGTCAGAGCTATGGGGATTCTACCAGCCATTCTTGTGGAATTGTCAACAGTTCGCTTCGCTGCTCGCGCAGATGGCCATCAACACGAAGCAGTCCGCTGAGCTCATTAGCGCCCTCCTCCTTATGCGTGAGAAGAAGGTGGAGGAAATATGGAAGAAGAGGCACTTTGCGTGCATGGCAGGAATGGGCGCCAGTGCCTTTTTCCCGGTTGTAGGTCCAGCAATTGCTGTCGGGTCATGGGCTACAGCAGGCATCTACATGTTCACCGACGCCTTAAAGATTAAAGCAATCCGTGAAACGTATAGAAAGCTAACTGGCAGGTACGAGGAGTTAGAGCAATTGCCTTGGCCGTACTAGTGCTCAGCGACATATCGGAGACGTGCATGCGGGAAGTGGACGGCCTGTATCGGTTTTCTTAACTTGGCGAGGATTTGAGTCTATAATTTGGACGAAATTAGTTATTCCTGATAAACCCCCTGTATGATTATAGTGAAGAGTCAAGTGTGACATGATATGGCTAGGAGGGTTAATATCCCCCTACAGGAGGAAAACATGACTATCATAGGTGTAGCAAGAGTCTGTATTCATAATGTACCTATGCAACAGCATTGACCCCTTTACTAGTTACTGCGAAGCCATCCCACTGCTCCAAGCGCCTCCAAACCCGACCCTCAAACGCTTTTCCTCACGCCATCACCAAAAATATGCTACATATGATCCCACCCCCCTGAAGAGTAAACATCTTGTAGTCTAACGATCCTCCGAGCGCTCCCACATCTTTGAAACACTCTCCAGGTTGACCTCCCAGTCACCCGCTTCCGCACTCGCAAAGGATTCTTCAAACTCGGTGACGCTGGCGTCATGCTTGACTGATGCGTCGTCCAGTTTGCTCCTCGCCGCCCTGAGCATCTCTTCTGCCTTTCGAACTTCTTCCTGAATGCGATTCTTTTCTGCCTCGGCCTGCATTTTTCGTCCATAGTCTTCCCTCACCTTGTAGATGCGGTTCAGAGTGTCGAACTTGGCCATTTCTTCCTGCACTTTTCTCTCGTTCTCGGCTTTTTGTTCACGTACGTAAGCTAGGAAAGCTTCAAGAGACCTGTCCAAGGCCTGATCCCCAATAACCTGCTCCATCCTGGCCTTCTGCAGACGACTACTCGACTCGTCGCGGAGTTTGGCCACCTCGTCGGCGCTGAGCCGTCGCAAATCGGCCTCTCGCTGAACACCTCGAAAAGTCTCAATAGAGTTACCAACATCATTAGGGAGCAGGCGTGTGTCGATGGTACGGAGTAGTGACAGATGACGTGCCTGCTCGGCGGGGATATCCAGTGCGGGTTGCTCACAACATGGGATGCCCCGAAGAACACGGCTAAAACAGGCCACAGCATGCAGACCACAGCTCCAAGTATCTTCTTGAAGGGGACAGTTCTGGCAACATTAGCTATAGCTACGCAATCTGGTGAGCAGACATGCACCTCCTGGATGAATTCGACATCCCCCGAGTAGCTGGAGACATCCATCCAGGCCTCGAAGCGTTTCTTTATTCGCTCATATCTTTCGGGCGGCGTTGGTGCTGAATCATGGATACGGAGTTGAATATTATCCCCCTTTGGCGTCATCACACTGAATGCCCAGTGTTCCAGCGGCTCCCAAGGCTTCGGACAGTGTATAGGAAACCCAGCAGTACATCCATCGTCAAGCCTTGGAAAGTTTCGTGATGGGAAATCCTCCTGACTCTGGAACCAAAAAGGATGCAAGAGCCTCGCTGGTCGGTTTTTCTGACTGTTGTGAGCCATGACCACTTCGCAGAGAACTTGGAGTGCATCGTCACCCATTTGATTGCCTGGAGTGAGACTGTCGAGCAATCGATCCGCGGTGTAAGATGACAAGGTACGGAATCTTTTCAGGGCCCCTGTGAAGACAGGCCCGTTTGCGGGTGTGAGTGACCTTTTATTGACTGATAGGCTGGTCAGATCTTGAATCTCAGGTATCTCAGGTGCCATCGTCGTCTCGACAAGCACAATAAAGTTATCGTCCGATTCAGATACATAATGTTCGGCATCTGCAAATGAATCAATTGTCACATCCTCTTCTCCCGGTTGGGAGGAATCTGGTGTGTCATGGGCTGCTGCGGTGGGAGAAGACGCACTTTGCTGCTGAAACGATTCAAGAACGTGTTTGGCAATTGCAGCACTTAAATGGTGAGGGCTTGGTCTATCTGATCGGCGTTTGTGTCTTTTTTTGGTACCATCGTCAACTGCTTTTCGCAATGCCCCTCCGTGATCCCAGAGGGAACCAAGAGCCATGCCCTGGGTTTGCGCCAACTCCGTAATGCTTCGCATGTGTTTGACAACATCGACGGCGGGCTGAGGGAAACCGAACTCTATCAATGCCTTCCGAACGTCTGGTGGCAGCCAATCTGGTCCTCCCTAAACGTGGTCGAGCCAGTCTATGTTGTCTTCCCGGCTTGTGTTGGACTTTTCTTGCCTCTTGGCGTTTGTTCGTGTCTTTCTCTCGTCTGGAGACGGTGCGGCAGTAGAGTGCGCAAGGGCGGATTCCCGGCCGTCGGCGTTCAAGCTCTGCAACGATGATCGGTGAGTAAGAAAGCGATAGACTAGACAACCAAAGGAGAAGAGTGCTACCGGAGGGGATTGTTGCATTGGGGTGCCTGCTCGTCAAGGGCTTGGAATAGCTTACCAAGAACGAGTCTCCACGTTGAATGAGCACCTGCGAGTAGGAGGAGCTAGTGTTGATGGAGGCAACGCTTGGAGAGAACCCCAGCCTTGTGATGCGCTGAGATGGTGGCCTTGGAGGCGGCATCTCTGGAGGACCGTGGGTCTTTGTTTGCGAGTCTCGGATGAACCTTGATCTGGGGGGAGTTGTAGAGGTATTAAATCCTAGTTTGTTCGTAGCGATGAGTTGATGGAAAGAAGGGAAGGACCATGTCTTTAGAGCCTGCGCTGCTTGTGTGTGACGAGGTCTGCACTGAGGAGTTGTGAGGTGAATGCGATGGGCACGTGATTGGCGATGAGGCCAGGCGCGACCCTTTGAGATGAGGCTGGCAAGAGGCTGAAATTAGAGTCACTGAAGATAATAGGCCAGAGCTAATTCCTCTTCTTGCTTTTCTTTTTCTTTTTCTTTTTCTTTCTTTCTGGAGAAGATAGAGAGGGCTTGTTAGGTTAAAGTGGTATAATATCCTCTTCTCAATGCACATTGTGAAATTGTCTAAAATGAATGCCACAGAAGACTACTTCGAATGTCCTGCTTCATTTGTTTAAATCGCGAGTCACAGAGCGTTTCTCAACTTTACGCGTACATCATAATTTTGTGTGGATGTGGGTTTTAGTTGAGCTTTGGCGAGTCATTCGGCATGTTGGAAGCAGACAAGGTATGAGGGCTCGACATAAAGGTGAATGACAATGAGCCACTGACAGGCGTTTCTAGAAAAATCAGTACATTGAAGACTTGAAAGGGCTAGCAGCCAGGGGCCCCATACTCACAACCTTTCCAACCCTCATTGCCGTCGCCAGAGAGATCCCCCTTCCCGTCCTTCGACAGACAGCGGCGGCAGCGGCGAGGTTGAGGGCTTATGCGTAGCAGGCTGTCCTCAGGTACAAAAGAGACTTCGCGAGCAATCCGGCTGCTGCCAAGCCAATACTGTCCAAGAAACTGTTTGAAGCAGGCGAGGATGGTCTCTCTGATGAGGAGATCCGAGCTGAAGCACAAGCCTATATCGTGGCTGGATCAGACACCACTGCTACCACCTTGACTTATCTGATCTGGTCTGTCTGTCGAGACGTGAAAGTCAAGCAAACTCTTGTCTTAGAGCTCGACAAACTCCCGACTGACTTTTGTGATAACGACCTTCGCTCGCTTCCATATCTCAATGCCGTCATTGATGAGACGCTGAGGCTCTATGCAGCAGCGCCATCTTCTCTCCCCAGAGTAGTCCCACATGGCGGTTCTACCTTGGCGGGACATTATCTTCCCGAAGAGACGGTTGTGTCAACACAAGCATGGACCCTACACCGTGATCTAACGTTGTTCCCAAGCCCTGAGCAATTTGACCCCTCAAGATGGTTGGAAGCAACCAAGGAGATGAGGGACGGTGTTATGGCATTCGGTGGGGGAGCTAGAGGTAAGCATAAATAGTCTTGTTTCTACCATGCTTGCTGGTTCCCGTGTTGCTGACAGTCTACCTAGTTTGCATCGGCAAACATCTCGCTCGGATGGAACTCCGGCTGGGCACTGTGGGATTCTTCCGGGCCTTCCCTTCTGCTACTGTGTCGAGGAGAGAGGGGATGTCCGATCCAGATATGATTCCCAAAGTGTTTTTCCTGCTGGCACCAAATGGAGGCCGTTGTATTATTAAAGCTAGAATCTAGATGAATTGCGTTGCCCACCTCGGCTATTTCTGCATCGCTAGGAGTGCTGGGCCGGAGCATTTCATGTTCTTGAACTGCTTGAAGATGATTCGAGTTACTCGACGCCACCTCAGTACATGCAAAGTTTTAAGCATCTACTAAGCAAAAATGTGATGAGACATTTGATTGGGAATACGTAGTTCAAGGCGCCCGAACGAAGCCTCGTGTGGCTAACATGGAACTGCGGATTAATAAGTATGCACTTGGTACAGAGATCCTCTTCAGGCAACACCAGCTATCGTTCTTTAGGTCAAGTAGTGATTCAGTTGAGAGAAGTATTAATAGCGGACATGTCTATAGCCCAAATCCCTCCATCGACTGGAAGTCCAAGCAGAGTATTCTTCTTCGGTTAGGTACCCCGGCTCATCCTTGTTATCATCGTCCTGTTGAAACAGGTTCTCCAGTGAGTACTCCAGGCCCATGCATAGAGGGCATGGAAGCGTGTTGTCGCAGTCACTTGATAATCTCATATCCGGAAAAAATATCTCCCCCACCTCTCTTCCGTCTCTGCACCCTGGACAAAACTCCCGCTCCCCTCCACCACAAAGGCAACACTCGCCAAGTTCCGCCCATGCGATGACGTCGGGCACCGTGAGGTCGCCACAGAGCAACATGTCCTGTTGGCCGAGAGCTGTTATCGGGACTTTATACGTCGTGTCTCCGTCGAGAGGTTGGGGCAGAGGAAATGGCCGGTTATCATCTGGACCGTCACCTGGCTCGTCAAGGTAGTACTCGTAGTCCCTAATCGCCTCGGCATCTTCGAGTTGACCACATACGTTCCATTGGGGAATTTCGGCGCAGATAAGAGTATTAGGCGAACCATCTTCTAGGTCTTGGGGCTGCACAAGGCTATACATGTGCCATAGCTTTGTCCACTCGATGATCTCGAGCCATAGCTCTAGGGGTAATGTCTTGTTC
The DNA here is from genome assembly GCA_011320165.1 of Fusarium protoensiforme. Classification (NCBI taxonomy): domain Eukaryota; kingdom Fungi; phylum Ascomycota; class Sordariomycetes; order Hypocreales; family Nectriaceae; genus Fusarium; species Fusarium protoensiforme. The sequence goes on along the minus strand of JAANQP010000422.1, from coordinate 103,680 downwards.
CCTTTCTTGGTCGTGATATAGCCCGGAGACTGTCGAACGATGTTGTCGAGAAAATTGATTGTGAGGCCAGTGATATCCAACATGAGAATTGGCTTACTCTGGAGTAGCTCATCGAGCTCTGAGTGGTTGATTGGCCTCATGGTTCGAGATTGGGGGGTTCTTGGTATGAGGTTGACGGGCTTGATGATGGGAAGGGAGCATGATATTTATAAGGAGGACCGAGCGCGTTTGATAAAAGCTATTACTCAAACAAAGGTGTGATGCCTGCATGTGTTACTTTTTCACTGCGTTGGGTGGCTGTGATAGCCTTCGATTCCACCGAGAGCGGTCTTTTCTGATGCGAGCTCAACCCCCTCGCCAGACTTGACGTTAAGAAGACGGAGAAAGCCTATCGCCTGAAATTGGAGGTGTTCAAGTTAATGGTCAAGACTCGGGCCCGTGGGGGGTTTTAGGTTCCACATGACTCGAATCAGAGCGACATGGCGAAACCATTGTGATGAGAAAGAAGTTTAAGCTTTTCACGGAAATGTAAATGGGTAGAAATTGCGGAGAAAACCCGCTGTTACGATGAGCACCGTGGTGTTCTTAAACCTTGTCCCAAATCCATCCTGAGTCTTCCATTTCTTTGGAATCCTCTGATAGATTATCGAGATCTAGTCTCGGGACGGGCTTCCCGGGGAGTACGTGGTCAACAGAGCCATTACAACTCGGGATGTCGAAACCGTAGGTGAGGGAATGTTGATGTCAACGACGCCTCCAAGAGGAGCTGTTGGGCACAACATCAAAGAACACAGTAATAAACACATGACAGCATTAAAACCCAATGCTATGAAACACCGATGTGAGGAGGTGTACGAGCGGCCGTTTTTAAGGTCTTTCTGAACTGGCTTTTTGAACGAAAATACATTCAACTGGATCCTAAGAAGTCCCAAAGGGAATTCTGGTCACCAGTGCTCACTCCCTCATCGTAGCCTACCAAAAAGCACACCCTCATGCCGTCTTGCCATCCCACTCTTGTGCTTCTCCAATAATAGGCTTCAGAAGCTCTGGCAAAACAACCGCCGCATCACCAACAAAGATCCAATCCCTGTCTGGGACGATACTCTTGGCATCCTCTGCACGGGTGTTGATATAGGCAACCCTCGCACCCTTATCGCGGGCCATGGCGGCATATCCAGCTGCCGGCCACACCCTGTTGGAGGTTCCGATATTAAGGCAGAGATCGATAGGTTCGGGGTCCTCGAAAAAGGCTTCGGTCTCTTTCACGACCTGGAGAGGTAGGGGCTCGCCGAACCAGACAACATCAGGCCGGAGGATATTGGTCTTGCACTTTGGGCACTGCGGGAGATCCTCCTTTGTCAAGCCTGATGACAAACGGACTTGAGCAACTGGATCAGTCGCAGCTTCTTCTGGGTGCTTGAGAGCGGCTAGATCTCTTGTGGTCGGGGTGTTGGCCTCGTAATTGTCCCTAAGAATCTGGGCATGCTTTCGGGCAATTCCCGCCAAGAGCAGTGGGCTTGCTCTTGGCTTATTGTCGGGATCAATGCTCCCCATGGTCTCTTTCTCGTCCTTGGAGGGGTCAAGAGCGGGTGTCAAACACTCTTCAAAGTTCCCACGCTCGACATAGCCGCATCCGATCTTGTCAATGCATGCCAAGGTGAACAAGTTGCCGTGGAGTTCCTTCATCTGACTAGGCGGATGCCCAGCACGAGGGCTGAGGTTGTCGACATTCTGGGTCAAGGCAACAAAGCCCGGTACTCGACGAGCGAGCTCAGCCAAGGCGTAGTGAGCCGGGTTTGGCTTTGCGTGAAGAGCTTCTTGGCGGCGATATGAATAGAACTGCCAGACGAGGCCGGGGTCATGTCGGAAGCCCGCCGGCGAGGCAACCTGCGTGACGTCTTGGCTCTTCCATAACCCGCTGGTTCCTCTGAATACTGCAAGGCCTGAAGATGCCGACAGACCAGCTCCAATGACGGCGATAATACGCTTTGAGTTTTTGAGGGTGTCGTGAAAGTCAACGACCGCTGCGGGGTCAAGAGTCGAGTCGGCCATCGAAACGAATTGTGATTTTACGCTTGTTTGAGGTTCAAAAGAGTCTTGAGAAACCTTGTAAGAGGAGTCAAACTCTCTTTAAACTAATATCTCGCGTTGGATGCCTGCCAGGTAGAGGCAAGGCAGCAAGGCAGCAAGGCAGGCATCCAATGCTGCCTGCTTACTCGATGATCCTCCTGGTTAGCCCGCCAACCGGTCAATAAGTAAACATCTTTCCACTTTCAGTACGCGTCAGATCTCACCACCGAAATCCTACAGTACCATCAGCAGATAAAAGCTCAGGTTAGGGTCAAGCAGCGCTCAGGCCCAAGAATAGTCCCTTTGAAGGGGACCTCACGAAAGCAGAAGAAGGATCTGGTAGCCTGGAATGACAATGGCTCGAAAGTGTGTTTACACTGCATCACAGTTGTTCCACCCATGAGTCATTGTCAAGACGTGCCCGCATGTCAAGGGCGGTCAGTGAGATACTGTAGCACCACACGGCTCAAAGGAAAAAGACACAAACCATGTCACGGCTCTGAGGCTATCACTTGATCTAGTAGATGTATATAGAGGAAGCCTTAAGCAATAGTAAATCTATTATACGAAGAGTTAATATTACTAAAGTCTATTATCATGATTTTATAACCTCTTCTCCATTTTATTTCGGCTTTTAGAGCAAGATATAATCATTCATCTCCCTTATTCATATCTCATTCTCTGCTAACCCGTGTGGTTATGCAGCTTTTCACCCTTATCCTCTCCCAGGTCATAAGGGTTATCATGCCTTCTTTTCGATCATGAGTCACATAATCAACGTCCTGAGTCAACAATCGACGGCAATGAAAAGAGGAAACGTGAAATGGAAAACTGTTTCGCTGACTCTCTCTGTCAGCCTTGCCCTGCGCTCTCAAGGCTTCATTATTGGTCAGCTTCTGTCTGACAGCAGCGTCGCTTAAAATTGTGACTCAGACCACACTCACACTGTAGCAACATCACGTACCAAAGTACCATTTCCCATAGTCGTGAGACATCATTTATCTCAGAGTATTTCAGTCCTTTCTCCGTCTCAGGAGGGTTCTCTGTAAGTCCACCTAGTGAACACAAGCACAATGGACTTCTTTGCACAGCTTCCAGCCGAGATCCGTATCGGGATCTTGGCTCAAATGTCCTCCAAGTCAGCGATATCCCGCATCATCCAAGCCTCGCCCGCAATGCTTGCACAGTGGATCACAGCAAAGAAAACTATAGTCCGAGCAGTATTAATCAACCTTCTCGGCGGCGATATTTATGGCGACTTACTACACGACGCGATAGCCATTATTCACATGCCGCCTGTCGACTCTTCCTCCACTGACTCGATTATTCACCATGTCGGATTGTGGTTAACCAAAGCGCTCCCGGATCCCTTTGAGCAGCATGATGGCGAGACTCTCGATATGCTATACCGACTCTTCTCTCGTCTCTCTGTCTTCATTGAGGACTACATGACCAAGGCAACGGCCCCTTTCCCACCTCGAGCGTATCTCTGTCTTCCAAGGATCACATCTATGGACGGCGAACTCTATTTTAGGGATCAAACCATCGACATGCGCCGTGTTGAGCTCGACGACTTGACTTGCTCAGAGAGGAATCGCTTCCTTCGTGCGTTTGTACGGTACGAACTGCTCTGCAAACTCTACACCCCGCGGCTCTGGCAAATAGTCGGTCCTAGCGAATATGGCGACCAAGTCAAGCAGTCGCATTCAAACCTCCATATCTGGGACTATGAGATGCTGCATTGCGTTCGCGAATATGCTCAAAGCGTCTATGCGGCCATGTTTGCAAACTTCACCGCTTCATGGCTACCGAACGATCAGAAGACCTCGGGCTCGGAGTCCTCCAGCGAAAAAGAATTCCTCTACCCCGATAGCTTTTGGATCAAGCCGAATGAATACTTTACCAACCTGGATCTGTCACGCAGCTGCTACCATTCGGCATCGTGTTTGCACCTGCAGGGCTTTGATCTTCTGACTCACGTATTGGCGTATTCAGACAGCAAGCAGGGAAGCTACAGAGACCTCCGAAAATGGTTCCTCGCTATGTCTGCGGAACGGGGGAGGACCGAGGAACTCATCACGCCCTCACATGACCACTCGCTTGTGCAAGACGAAGGCCCTACCTCTACTACTTGCGCTGAATTCGGAGTGCGAGGCCCATTGCTTCAGAGACTTTTGGCCTTTATGATGAGAGAAGGGGTAGTGTCGTATCCGCGTGTTATGGGGTCAAACGAGTATCTTCAGCTCCGAATATACCGACAACGAGCATGGCCCTTTTTCGAAGACGCAAGGTTATACCCAGGGACGGACAGCCTGTGCCACTTTCCACACTTGGATGACCTTGTCGAACAAGATCGTCTCGTGAAGCTCAAATTTCCCTATCCGGAAGGCGAACAACAACGGCGGAGGTCACAAAAATGGCAGGACATTTACGCTGGAAGGAACTCGGATAATGATTTTGAATGGCAGGATGACGAAGAAAAGCTGGAGCGCGTGGCTGATGAGGAGACTACCATACCGCGTCTTTTTGAGCGTCCAGCTACCGAGAGACTGATTCCTTTTTGGCGGTATAAGATGAGCACAGAGTAGGGAGTTTCACGGCATGGATTTTCTTTTCAGTCTAGGCAGCAGGAAAGTCGGTGAAAGGGCGTTAGGAACAGAGTATATTATTTCGAGGAAACCGTGCACAGCCGGATGAGACTGGCCGGGTGAAAACCTCTCTTCAATCTATATATCCACATGGCCCAGTGTATACCTATACTCCCAACGCTCATTTTTTGGGGTTGAGGGCCCCGTTGCATACACCATCGCCGCACGTGCTCGTTACATAGTTAACAGTCAACTCTCCCTTGTCAACATCATTGTCAATAAACGGGGCCGACCCGCAGCCCTTGCAGCCATGGTTCTTCAACCTAAGGATAGCGTCCCTGACCTCTTGGCCCGAAGCACCGTTTGAAGTCTTTTGCAAGAAGGCGCAAATGTGGCCAGCACAGGCAATGTGCTCGCCGTTGGAGAAGTGGTAGTTGGGGTCAACACCGTTGATGTTGTCAGTGATAAAGTCGGAGACTTTGTCGAGGAATCCCTTTTGGTCGCCGCAGAGGGCGCTGCCGTCGCAGTTGATTCCCTTGGCAGCGGCTGACTGGAGCATGCCCAGGCAGGCGAGAACAGATACGGAGGAGAACTTCATTTTGCCTGCTGGGTTGTCATTAATATCAGAAGCAGCGCACATGAGCCCATGAAGTCTTACCTGGCTGATATTGGAGTTAACAGAGCAGGTAGTAAAACTGGGTAGGAAGTGATGGAGTGTTGAAGGTGTAGACAACGAGGAATTTCTGTTGTTCGAGTTGATTTATTAACACCTACCATGGAATATCGGTTCCTCTTATACTTGTTTGACCTCATGGCTCTTGGCAAGCAATCACCGTGATCTACCAGCTCATCGCCGACAGCCCGAAGGGTTCCAGGGATAATGGATTACAGGTTGATCCATCAGCACTAAACCATTTCCTGTTCCGTCGGCCATGCACCTTGTGGGCTTGGCCGATGATCGTGATATAGGCTAGGTACGTCACACAAACTATGGTGTTATACGAGGACTATGTCCGTCCGACGATTCGTGGGTGTTTCTATTCAGTAATGCCAAGCCGGGTAGAGCGGACGCGTTCAACAGAAAGAAGGTTACATGAGCGATGGCGAGTATCCAGAGTACTGCCGGGCCTGGGGCCTTGCGATCATGAATCTTCTGTGTCTTGAAACCAGCTGTTACTCACATCCGTTTGGTGTAGTGTAGACGAACCATTACATGCTCCGATCAAAGTCTAGCTTAAGGATGCTTCAAAGGATAGGTAATATGTAAAGTCGTGTAAGCAAGTTTCACGGTTCGAGAGAGCTAAGATAAAAGGGTCTGAGTCTTGTATTGGTTCTAATGTTTACAAGTACTCCAAGCCGGGACAGGCGTCAACTATTACGAGAGGGCATTTCCAGCCTCATATCATCACCAGTGTCGATTTAGGCAGACTGAAAGACCCCATCTAGTCAGGTAAACATCTTGATGGCTTACGGCGACGCGGCGGAAGGTATCCGAATTCACCGCTCGGCGGCCAGCGGCATTTATAATCTCCCGCTGCCGCTCTCGCGGTGAACAGAGATCTGCAGACGCTAAAATCCCCGGATAATCGGCAGACTCAAGGATTTTAGCGCATGAAAGTCTCCAATAGAGCTGTATAAGTTCCGGGGTCGAAATAAGGGGTATGTAGGTCGTGGAGCGGGGGTTTCCTAGCCCGCCGAAAACCCACTGCATGATTCCAAAGAGGAAACAAAGCATCCACCAGTAATTTTTGAAAGTGGGCAAGCAAAGGAATAAAGGGAATAGTCGACTGTATATTTGTCTTGGCTCTCTAAGAAGAGAGGCGGAATACCAACCTGCGACAGGTATCACCGACAACCTCTTTTGAATGAGGGAGCAAGACGCTTCCATCTTTCTGATACCGCCGGGCTAAGAAAATAATCGAGAAGGATATTATTGAAAGGCAATCATAGGACAGCGTGTTATTCCATGTCAATTTGCCTTTTGAAAAAAAAAAAAAAAAAAAAAAAAGGAAAGAATGTCCTTCGAGGTGAAAATGGATTTGAAGTAGTGAGGATATTGACTCTCCTCTAAAGACAAATACCTTGTGCTGTAACTACAGCTAGAACATATATCACACTAAAGAGTCAATGATTAGGGGTAAAAACCTGGAGAATTAGGTTCAAGGTAGATTAGAGATATCAATGGCTCGTCGTAAGTTAAAGAAGCCCAATTGTTTCCGCCTCTGATGTAGGGTATCCCACTCGAGAGAGAGAGAGAGGTGCAGCGGCCAAAACAAAGTCCGCCTCCGTGCTGACCTGCTACCCAACGCGATGGCGCGTCCTCTACCTCTGACAAATCAACTCCAAGGTTATTTGGCAACCAGATAAGAGCAGGATGTTGGACAGACTCAAATCCATATTCTCCAGCAAGCGGAGATGCGGAGTCTGCCTCTTTAAGCTGGAGCCTGGTGCTGGATCGCTCAAGCTCGACGTCGATAGCTCACAAGACCTCCTCTTCTCGGAATCCGACTATCACGAGTTTACGCGGGATGAACTTGGCAAATCAGCTGGTCGTGGATGCCAGAGATGCAAAAGCTTCATTGCAACATTCGACTTGTCTGGAGCCGACTTCTCAACGGCAAGGTGGTGGCCAGGACAACCAGGAATGAGGGAGCCTTATCTGGAACTCGTGGAAGCGAGTTTGAAGTTTGAACTCAATGCACTCCCCAAGGGCAACACCCGTCTGCTGCAACGAGATGCTGGCATCAACTCGCTCCATCCGTGTATTCGCCATGGGTCAAAAGTTGTCGGTAGTACTGGGGACGATAAGTGCCTTGACCAGGCAGCGGCTTGGCTAGATTCATGTCGTCAACACCACGACGGCTGCAGCTCGAATGAGGTCATGTTTTGTCCCACCAGACTCCTCTTTCTTGATGACGAAAACACGGAAACGATCCGGTTGATCGAGAATCCGCCCAAGGAAACACCATACGCTGCGCTCAGTCACCGCTGGACAGAAGAGACACTCAAAGTTCGGTTGGTGCACAGCAATCATTCCGAGAGGCTCTCTAGCGGGTTCGCACTTAACAAATTCCCTCCCATGATGCAGGATGTCATCTACCTGCTTCGAAGACTCGGAATCATGCATGTCTGGATAGACTGCATGTGCATCATACAAGACGACCGAGAAGATTGGCGACGCGAAGCAGCAACTATGGCATCAGTTTACTCGAATGCTGAACTTACCGTGGCCGCAACCATGGCAGGGGAACATCTCTTTTCTCGTCGCGAGGGAAAAGGGTATGCCCAAGTTGACATTGACGATACGGACGAGGCCTTCATCTTCTTGCGCCGCAGTCTCCTGCATTTCACGTGGCAAGATATGGAGTATGACTGGTTCGAAAGCGATGAATTTGTCGACGCAGAACGAGAGTGGCCACTTCTCTCCCGCGGCTGGACGTACCAGGAGCAGCTTCTCTCGAAAAGAACCCTCCACTTTACAAGACACGAGATCATATGGGAATGCAACAGCACGATGGAGTGTGAATGTGGCTGGTATATACACTCTGGCATACTAGAAATGCCTGGAACGACACAAAAGAAACAGTCCGTCGAGTCCAAATCGTGGAATCAGGTTGTCAAAGAGTACTCCAAGAGAGAGTTGACATTTGGCACCGACAAGCTACCCGCCCTAGCAGGAATTGCCAAGGCCTTCAGTGAAGGGAATGATGATCTGGGACAGTATGCTTGCGGAATGTGGGAACGGCAACTGGAAGACAGCTTCTTCTGGTCCCTTGCGGAGGACCCTAGGCCAAAGCCTAGTGACGGCTCCATGCCCTCATGGTCGTGGGCATCTGTGTCTGGGAACGTTTCTTGCTGGGAGGTGTCGGTTGAGAATATCGAATTTCTGGGGGTGAGCGTGTCATACAACGGCGAGCCGTTCATGGGCGAGGCATTGGAGGCGGTTGTGACTCTGTCTGGACCCATGGTCCAAGCCACAGTCGACTACGGCCAGGAATCACCAGATGGTGTTGACACATCTTCGACCGTGGGAGATGAGAGCACCGATCTTGCCAACAGCCAAGGAAACCGTCACTCTAAGCTTCGAATCGGTGACAAGTTCTCGCCCTTTCGTCCAGACTACGTCCTGGACAATCCTAGCCCGACAGCTGCTATCCCGCATGGCTCTCCAGCATTCTGCCTCATCTTTGGTAGAAGCACTTCAAGTTCATTTGACCCTGAAGTAGGCATCACAGATGAACATACTGCCGCATGTTTCCTGGTTCTGACTCCTGTTGATGAGACCAACTCTGTTTTCCGACGCATTGGCCTGTTTGATGGCAGTTCTGAGGATGGGGGAGACGTTTGGGAGTTGGAACCGCTGCTGGAACTGTCAGAAAGGAAAGTAGTGATTTTGATATAGCTTATTACCTTGGTATCCTGAGACGAAACTCAAGCGACATGTGATATACTGAGATCGCTGCTTTATGGCCCCTCAACCCCCCTCAACCACCTATGCCTATTTCCTTAACATGAAATGTTATAGCTTCACAGCAAAACGCTCCCTAAGCCACCCTCCGTAACGATAGAAGAAGAATGGCACTGGAATAAAAGCCACGCCTATAAAGCCTAGGACGCTATTCCCCCACCCAAGTCCTAGGTCTGCATACAAAGACGGCCCTGCCAAAGGAATGAAGGCTGCAAAAAGAAGTCGGAGAATCACGTTCGCAGCCAACGCAGAGGCGGCAGCCTCAGGGCCAAAAGCATCCACCAGGTAAAGCTGAGTCGGCATTACAACCCAAAGAAAGCCAAACCCAAAGAAGGAGGTGCCGATGATGGGCACAATCCAATGAGTCTGCTTCTCGGCTGCCCAACCATACCAGAAGATGCCGACGGGCACGGCGGGCATGACCCACATCATGGGCTTCAGACGTTCTTCAGGTTTGGGTGAATCTCCAAGTGCGTTTTGCAGCTTGTCGCTCACGGTGGCAAAGACTCCGAGAGAGACGGCCATTCCGATTCCAACGCCGAGATATGATAAGCCAGAAACGCCGGCCGAGAAGTGGTATTGCTCCTCAAAGACGGTGGGAAACGTGGTGAACAGGATAAAGAGGAGGCCGAAAACGAAGGCGCACAGGAGGGAAAGGAGGAGCACGATTGGCGATAGGATGAGAAACTTTGTTGGTCGAGTAATGGCGCGGAGGAATAGCTGGCGGGGGTTTAGGCCTCGATCCATCTTGGAAACCAGATCAGCATTGCCGGTTTCTTTCCGGAGGCGAGCAGCTTTCCATCCTAGCAGCACGGCGGCATTGGTCTCGCGGAGGAAGAAGATTGATATGGTAAATAATACTCCTGCCTAGATCGAACCGTCAGCGACTCGAGAATAGTAGCGGTTGTGCTCTACTCACTAGGATTAGGATGATCCAAAAAGTCCATCGCCAGCCAATTGATTCGGACACAAAGCCACCAATAATTGGGCCCAAGACCTTGAAGGATTGTCAGCATCATTCCGGTTCGCGGGGGTTAATGGCACCTACTGGTCCTAGAAGTGGTCCTATGAAGAGCAGAGACATTACCCTCCCACGTTGAGCTGGCGGGACGACATCTGCGACGGTTCCTCCGCCAACTGTCAATGGGCCTGAAGAAGCACATCCAGCAAGGAATCGAAAAACGAGAAACATGCCCGTGTCTTTGCCCAGCGCGCATCCGACGATGAAGCCAATGTAAATGACGTTGCAGATGTGGTAAATGACAAGGCGTCCATACAGTTCGGATAGCGGTGCAATGAACATTGGCCCAATTGCGAAGCCGCAGAGGTAAATGGACACAGTGAGACTGACAATGGTGGGACTGGTGATATGGAACTCGTTGGCAAGCGTGGCAGCTCCAGGTGCGAACATTGTCGCGGCGAGGTTGCTGTATGTGTATTAGTTAGTATAGCCAAAGGAGCGCAGGAGCTGCCTTACGCAGTGAGCAAGAAACTGCTGGCGAGGACGACTTGGGTCATGCGTTTCCATTCCGGCCAGTTCCGTGGGTTTTGGGGGTCGTCTGGCCCATCCCAGTCAACGACATTGTCCTTTCTCTCTTGTTCAGTTGTTGTTTGGTCAGGCTCGCTAGATTGTTGTTGGTCATGGTGGCCGTCGCCCGATATAGCCCGTTTCTCAAGGGCGGATTCCAAGTCGGCTGCCATGATATGTTGTTGAGGGTGATGTGACAGGGAGATTGGCTTATGTTTGTTCAATGGTGCCAGGCTTTGCTTGCTATATATCTGAAGGCAGGGTAGGCGGCCGGACGGTGCCCGGATGATGAAGGCCGCGTAGAGAAGTCATACCTATAGTTGTTTGGGCAATGGCTAATTGCACCAGCTACTAAATCCGCGCAATGGTCGTGAATGCGGAGTCAAACTGGAGATTTGCTTATGTCCGGGCGGTCAACGCGGAGGGTCGACGCGGAGGGTCGGACGGTCGTTGCTTTCTCTATCGCCTCTCGGTTTGCGCCGCCGGACATTTTCTTTCTCTTCTTATCTCTCCTTGAAGTGACTGCAAGACTGTTTGAGAGCGCCCCAGCCACACCATGGCCGACGATGCTCATCGTCCGCGTCCGCCTCCAAACCGACGCAGAGACAAAGTCCAGCTTTCCTGCGACCCCTGCAGACACCGAAAGTACGTGCTCCATCTCCGTCACAACGTCCTGTACGCTTAACTTTACTTTTCCAGGCTGAGGTGTGACCGACAGCACCCATGTGGGGCTTGCTCAAGGCGTGGCCTGACCAACTCCTGCAATTATGCGACGACATCTCCCTGTACGCCCGATGCTCCGCGGTCCGTTGCTCCGCGACAGTCCACCAGCCTCCATGGCAGAATCTCTGAACTGGAGGCCCTTGTCGTGACGCTCATGAAAGGCCAATCCCTCCCAAGTCCACCCGCACCAAAATCGCCGAGACCAAGCTCACCATCATTCCAAGATGTGGTCCCTGAGATCCAAAGAACAACGAAATACCAAGATGAAGCTGCATCACCGGCAGACCCTGGCACCCTGGAGGTGCGTGAGTCTGGAACCAGCTATGTCCAGAGTGTCCATTGGGAGGCCATTCTTACTAGAATCAGAGGACTTAAGGAGGACTTGGTCACTGACAGCAAGGCTCCACCCGGCTCACACTTGTTCTATGGCCCGAACCGTCATGCAACACGAGATGAAATACTCGCTGCTGTCCCTCCTCGTCCAGTTGTTGACCGCCTCATGGCCCTTCACTTCGATTCCCACATTATCACTCCGTGTCAGTACATCCAAGCCTTCTTTCCGCTCTCAGAGGTATTGACTGCGTGCTGTAGATCTCATTCATGGCAAGAAGTTTCTCCGGGAGGTGAGTTCTTTCTAACCCGGCCGATTACAAGCAGTCTAACATTTGACCAGTACGAAACTTTCTGGGAAGATCCGTCTGCAACTCCTATCGCTTGGACCGGCCTCATGTTCTCCATGTTATATATCGCTGCGCAGTTGCAGACCTTCACCATCGACTTCCCCGACGGACGAGCCGAATCTCTCAAGGCGGACTATCTTGCCATGAAGGATGCCTTCCGGGAGAAGGCCGTTCAGTGTCTTATTCTGGCCAGGTATACGACGGGAGGACCATATATCCTGGAAACCCTCATAACGGTCCTCACAGGGGAGTTTATACTCTTGAAAGACGGCGCCAACGATGGCTGGCTTTCAATCAGTCTGATACTTCATCTTGCAATGCGCATGGGCTATCACCGGGACCCAGATCACTTTCCCGGAATATCTCCATTCGAGGGCGAGATGCGCAGACGCATCTGGACTACAATCCTTCAGTTAGATCTCTCTTTGTCCTTGGAGATGGGCCTTCCTCGAAGCGCCACGGATACGCACATCGATACAAAACAGCCCTGTAATCTGCGCGACTGTGATTTTGACGAGGACACGACCAAGATGCCTCCACCGAGGCCAGAAACAGAATGGACGCCGGTGCTCCCTCTTATTGCAAGAGGGCGACTGATAACAGCTCTCGGCTTGATCTGCGACGTCAACACCGATATTAACCCCCCTTCCTACGACAAGGTCATCAAGGTCGACGCACTCCTTGAAGATGTGCACAATCGTGCTATTCCGCCCGTGCTGCGCTGGGAAACCATGCCGCACCCCATCACGGATAGTCCAAACCTAGTGGTACAGCGAGTAAGTGTAGAAACGACCTACTACAAATCACGCATCCTCCTGTACCGGAGAGCTTTGATCACCTACCCAGTTCGACAGCCCCAAGAGCGGGACAGGGAGTCAGTGCGAATCTGTCTAGATTCCGCACTCAAGATTCTGTCGTTTCAGCAGATGCTTCACGAAGAGTCTCAGCCATTTGGCCGTTTGTGTCAGCTGAGATGGAAGGTCATCCATATCTTCAACCAGGATGTTCTCCTCGCAACGAGCGTGCTCTGTCTTTACCTTCAAGACGTCGACAAATTCGAAATACCCGAGACTACAGGACAGACCACGTGGCCGTATAGGGCTGAAGAGATTCGACAACAACTAGCCATCTCTCACAAGATTTGGCTTCAGATGAGTATTGCATCTGCTGAAGCTGGAAAAGTAGCGAAAGCTCTGAGCATCGTCCTTGGAAACACAGATGCATCTGCTGAGGATGGTAGCGGGTCCGCTTCTTACGACTTTGTGACTGATTTTGATGCCATGCCTCTGAATGAATTTGGCGCAACCTTCAACAATCAATGTGAGAAGCATACTCTATCATGCCGATTGCAACTAACAGAAAGACTTGTCAGATTTTCCTTCTAGCTTCTGCTCTCCTCTTACTTTCTTTGACAATGTACTGGAAACTCAGGGGATATGAAGATACTTTTGTTTTGCTGTCACTATGGTCGCTCCAGATGGCATGTAGCAAGCGCGCCACAACCAGAAACGGTTATAATGCTAACCGATGGTACAGAATGTTGGATAAATGAGAGATAGAAGCATCTAAGAAACCTTGACTGCTGTGCCATCTAATCAAGCAGATACTCCTCCAGGACTACCTTCCCATTCCCTATATCCTGTTCTAGGCTACCATCGTACTTCATCAGGCTATGCACATAAGCCTGCCCAACAACCCCCCAAGTCGACTTGTAAAGCTCCCACTTGTTTTCTGTATCAGCTAGCCGTCTAATTCCACCGTGATCTCTTTTATGCAACACTAGCGGAACCTGGCTGCCGAGAAGAACCACAACCAAGTCACCCACTTGGGTCTTTTCGTGACCGAGGCCGAAATCTCCGTTCTCGAGGACGAAGATTCTACGTTCTTCGCAGGCATCATCGCGGATACGGCAGTACTTCGCATGAAGCTCTGAAGGTTCAGGTTCTTTGTGACGACTCATGTTGTAGCCGGTGAAGTTTTCATCCTGCTCGGTGAGATGGGTCCACCAGGACAAAGCCCACACCTTTTCCGAGTAGTTTTTCGTGTTCCAAACCCTCCAATCGATTGGCTCAGTATTCCAGGCCCCTCCTGTGACTGTCTGAGAAAATCGCTTCGCCTTGTCTAGATCCTCCCATGGACCTCCGACAAATGACTCCCACTCCTCGAATAGTTCGACGTAATTCGGTCGTCCAAAAGTAATTAACCACGAATTCACGCTTGTACCGACCTTGGCAACCTTGCTGACGGTAAAGCCTTGAGCTGCAATGACAGATGGGGCCTCAAGGTCAACTCGAACCCGCGCTTCAAGCCCATCGGCTGCCGAGTGACGAGGAACTTGCAGTGGATAAAAGTCAGGGCTATCTAGGCCCCCTGTCCAAAACGGAACTATGCCGTGCACAGAATAATTCGGTTCGAAGAGTTCCTCGTCCCAATCGTAACACCAACGGGCATTTGTGTATCTGCTCTCAGCAAGAGCCAGAGGGAGGAGTGTCCTGTATTTGGCCATGGTTGCCTTGGCAAAGGCCATCCATAGCTCGCCGCGATCCATTTTGTAGTCGACTGGTAGTTCCTCCAGTTTCTCGGACTTGAGCAACCCGAGAAAAGCGTAAAGCCTGTCATGGGAAACAGTACACTGGCGAAGGCGAAGTTTGTATGCGAGTCCAAAGAGACCCATTGGTGGATCTTGATATGACGCGTGTCGAATCTCGAATACTTGCTCTAGGTAACTCGACAATGCGTAATTGACTTGGAGCCAGTGTCGGGTTGTTTGCCGGATCAAGAAGTGGGCAAAGTCGAAGAAGGGAATAGTATAAGAGCCACAGCACAGCAGCGCATTCTCAGCAAGGACGACCTCTTGTACTGTCCAAGCACGAGACCAGTACTATGCAAGTCATTAGCATTTGTTGATCCAAGAGTTTTGATATCCTTACTGGTCTCTTGATCATCTCGTTGAGGCATGCAATCCATTCCCCTGGCTCACTCCAAATTGCCTTCTCCAAGTCGGGATCTTGACAGGCCAAGAGTCTTGGGATCTGTTCAAAGGCCAAGCCAGTGTGATCCTTTGCTGGGCCGATCCACACCAGCACTTGTTTGGCATTGCGGTAAATGTCCTGCATTCTCTGCACTTGAACACTCTTCTCGTCGGGATCATATTGGTTGATGCAGATTGCATCAATCTCAATCACCAAACATTAGCCATCAGTCAGTGTGGGCAGAGAGAAACCTACCCAAAGAGACCTAATGTCATCTTCAAGAGAAAGCTCCTGCAACGCATCATGCAAGTCTGCTGTCACTTGGACCTGCTCCCCATTCAGGAGAATCGTCTTGGTCTTGTTGCGTCTTCCCCAGCAGTAGCTTAGGGCTTCATAGCTGCATTGATCCCAGCTAGTTTCGATGAGCTGAGAAGTGACAGAGATGTGCCCAAAGCTATTTGATGGCGCAAGACGGACAATGCGAATGCTTGTTGGGTCATCGCTCAGGGGTGCGTAAATTTCGGAGGCCATGATTGTTGCTGCGCTTGAGGCTGACGGCTGGAATAGTGGCCGCACTACCTGGTATCAGACAGCAGCTATCATATGCTATTCACTGTGACTATAATAACAACAAAGAAGAGGAAAATGGTTGAGAACGAAGAGATTGAATATTTCACGTAAGTTGTAAGGATAAAAATAAGAAATGTTAGCACTAATCCCCTATCGGAATATCATCGGCCTTTAATTCTTAAAGCGGTTTAGATATGATTATGCATGGCATGGATGCAAGTATGAAGGTAAAGAATACAATAAACCGTTGCACTACCAGCAAAAATAAGCGATTCTTCTTAATAGGTACCGAGGCAATAGGGCCTCATATGCTGCCTCATAGAAGGATCATAGAGTTGTGAGACTTAAGTAGTATTATGATTAGCGAGACGATAGACAGTCGCTTTGAACTAGAGAAGTAAAGGGGCTGTAGAAATAGAAAATACTTTACTATCACACGTGGGGAATTTCCGATTGAATATGTGAATTTTACAATCTATTGGGTTCCAATAGTACCCAAGCTCTGCCCAAGAGGATCGTGTTGCATTGCTTCATTGCCTGACTAAGATCTCAGCCTTACATGTCGCACACCACAACTCCACCATGGCCAGCCCTGGAGAATCAGTAAGTCTCGTTCTTCACGACCACATGCTTGAGCTTGGGGCCGTTGAAGTGCTTGGTCGGGGCAAGAGTGGCGACGCTGACGTGCGGCCAACCGAGGCCGTTGAAGTCAAGAGCCACAAACTGGGAGTATTGGATCTGCGTGTACTCGACTGTGACAGTCTTGGGAGACGAGACGACATGGTGTGAGTCTATGATAAACTCGGGAACAACATCCCTGGGACCTTGGGCAACTGGAGAAACCAACTGGCCCTTTTCCATGCACGGCGTAAGATGGACCTCTGCGCGCACCTTGGAGATCCAGTACTGAGCAGTCATCTTGCTCGCATTTGCGTTGCCGCTTCTCTTCTTGGGCTCGGCGGGAAACACTGCTCCATCGTCGGCACCGACGTTGAAGCCGATGTTGCTGGTGCCCCCACCAAGGTTAGGAGGCTCAGACGCAGTGGTGACAGTGAAGGTGATGTGTTCTATGATATTCTTCCCCTTGTTTGCGTTTCTCAAAACAGTGTTTGGGTCGTTGAGGATCTCCTGCGTAATGGTTCCATCTTTCATGAAGGGGCCAAGGTCCTGAGGGAGACGACGAGACAATGAATCTGAAGCCGTTTGACTCGCAAAGGGTTGATCTTTTCCAGTGGGAAGAAAAACGGGTGTAATTCCCACAGAAGGAATCACAGGTGGACCCTTGTGAGACATGGCCGCCTCAAAACACTGAGCGTTGATGGTAGTACCATGAGGAATGGATGCCATCCTGGCGAAAGATGCGTTGAGATCCGGCATGGTAGCGCTCTCAGGAACACGCATCCACAAACCAGGTTCAAAATGAATGACGGGTGGTTTCTTGCAAGGCGAGATGATGTCCGAAGGCATGGCGTCAAGAATGGTCTGGGTGTATGGCACACCGTTGAGCATGATGTCCGCTTGTTCCCCTAGGCCGCGATTGGGAACATTGCCAAGTGCATTTCCAAACGTCATGGTCTCACTTGTGAGATTGAGTTGCAAGACGTTGTCATCGTTGTCATCAGTCGAGACCTCTGGCAGAGCAGTCGGCGTGATCTTGCTGTTGGGCCGAAAGATAGTATTGAAGCCAAACCCCCGAAAGGTTCCAGTAAAGTACCCCAAGACATCCAACGATGTCACCGGCTCAGCTTCAGCGCCAGTGACGGGGTGGGTATGGGGTGCCTTGCCGGCACCATCGGAACCATCGGTCCCATTTTCGACTGGTTGTTCGATGGGGTCGAGAACAGTCGGTCCAAACGCAAAGGATGCCGGGATCTCAATGGAGACGCTAGGAGCGACAGGAATAGGGGGACTCATTTTGTGGGTGAAAATGGGCTATAGAATTTCTTGGCTCTGTACTGTGAAGTAGGTAATGGAGGGCCGGCTAAGAAATAGCGGCATGAATACCGATTAAATAGAATAGTTGCATCTGCCATTGTAGGACCTTACCCTTGGTGGCTTACAGGCAACGAGCTCAACACCTACCACTAAGATGCCATAGCTAGACACCAATCGGTGGCATTCCATCTCAAATTCGTCAGCCTGGAGGAAATTGCTGTGATATGAGCTGAATGGAATGTGCAAAGCTCTGTGGCGTCGAGTGAGAGTCCTTTGTTTAGTAACCTCGGGGGCATTGGGAAACATCATGGTGACTGCTGAGGAATGCCATGTCAGTTCAGCCGCTCGTGGCGCTCCTACCGTCTGATAGACAACGAAGAGAGTGTAGAGGCGTGGAATTCTCAACAACTACGGGCGTATCATGAGACGACTTGTGATTCCTTTCCGTTGTCACACGCCAGATGGTCTCGTCTAAGTTTCCTGCCGCGAGAATCTGGGGTCCAGACCATGTGATTCCCTGGACAACTGAATTCCGACCAGATGATTGGCGTTTGCCAAGCATGAGCCTATTATCCCCCCAGCACCCAATCATCTACGAGGCGAGGACAGTAAGGATTGCTAACTGAGTTCATCAAGTCTTGAATACGAAGTAACAATCAAATGGGCGTAAATATACTTAAGGAACGATAAATCAGTAATGTAACATCTCTTCATCAAGACCTATAGCCACAAGATCTATATACTGCATCTTTCAGCCTGTGGTAGTATGTATTGTTGGTAGTCATTTCTTAGCTACAAGTGTGACATCGCTGAATAGTTACTTCTTGCTTTTCTGACTCTTGAACCCATTGTTCAACGACGCATAAGAGAGGACGATCATTACAACCCACAAAGAGACCATGAGTGACCTACATACAGCACCATATCCAGCAATGCCCGCCATACATCTAGCAAATCACACATTTTTGCCCCGCGCCATGCGAAGATACCATCAGGCCGAATGAGGACAGCTCCGTGCTTGTCAAGACCACACTGCCTCTGTCAGTCACCAAAGACGAGTTCCAGCCAGTTGACCCTGGCATCTCCACTTGAACGAGGCTATTCCTAAACACATCCTATCCGTGGGTTGATGTAAGAAGCAGGATCCTACTCAAGGGCACGAGATCGCGGATCGCCACCCGATGAGCCACCTTGACTAAAGAATTAATTACTCATGCGGGGAGACTAGGGCTTGCCTATCGTACAAACAGAACCCGGCGTTGCCGGAGGCATGTGACCGCAGAAGCCGGAACACCCCCTATAGCACACGATAAAATATATCAAATATCTACCTCTCAGGGCCAAGAGGGACTCAATTCTAACTTTCTCTCTGAGCCTAAGGCTACCCTTTGCATATATTTGTTTAAAACACGACCACCCTTGTTGGAATTTCGGGCATCACTGGCCAGTTTGGTCAGCTGCTAACTTCCAAACATCTCAATACCAATCAAGACCTCTCATCCGTGGCTTTTACTAAAACAAAACCAAGTTGACACAGAACCGCTTTAATTCTCCTCAAGACGAGATTATAAAAAGCGGTGCATTGCTGTCTACTACTATTTGGGAAAAGACGGCCCGATGATCAACGACCAGAAAGCCCTTATTGACGCCTGCGAGGATGCAAAGGTCCCTCGTTACATGGCAGGCGACTGGCATCTGGACTATATCAAGCTCGAGTTTGGGCAGCTCTTCATCAAAGAACTCATGAAGCATGTCAAGGCCTACCTGGGCACCGAGGGGTTCGTGAAAGGGGTTCATGTTCTCATTGGCGCTTTCATGGAGACTCTTCTCAGCCCCTAATTTGGCGTCTACGACTCTGTCGCGCATACCTTCTCGCATTGGGGTGAACCAGGGATTCTGGTCGTTCTTGACAGGGAGGCGGTTGACATTCAGCGCTGCGCATACATGCCTTTGTTTTTCAAACCCCTCCGTCTTTAGTATTGATCCGTTTTTTAGTTATCGGGGACACCAATTCCATGGACGACATTGTCCTGGCTTATGAGAGGGTCTATAGCGTCAAGGCCAATGTCGTGATCGAGGGCTCTACAAAGCAACTCTATGACAAATTGTGGAGTGAACGAAATCAGCCGTCGAGCCACATACACGAATACAGGTTGAAACTAAATCTCATGCCCGGATACATGACATTGTGTATCTACCCTTTTGGCTGAATCGACAGTCTCAAACGACACCTATAAGACACAGTTTAGGCATCCTCCCGTATCACAACCACTCGACACTATAATTATGCATAAATCGTAAGGCAACCTTGATAGAACTGAGTTTATGGTGCATCAGACTAATCTACCTTCCAGATTAGATCTCCCGTAGAACCCGTTTAGAACATTCGTCCGTAAACTTAGCAGCTGAGCTATCAACTCCGCACTGCCAATCAGAAGCAGAGGATTCACCGCATCGTGCGAGAAGATCGTGTTCGGTCATCGGGTAAAAAGATAACACGGCGCTGGCTGCTATCTTTGGAAGGTAGATGTCCTGAATATTCTGCACTTTGATCTCGGCGTGAGCGATTTAAGCACTCAAGGTATCTCACAGGGTCAAAGAGGTCTATCCCATGCGGCCTAATGGGTTCGTTATCTCAAGGTTGGTATTGCGTGGTGGAAGTTACAAAAGATCCCGCCTAGTTGCCAGTTTCAGAATATTGGGCCAAGGTGATAATGGCGCATGACCGGATTAAAGTAATGCACCCCGCCTAGAGTAGTAGTGCAAAAGGGCCTTAACTCTTGGTGATACCGTAGGCCGCCCGGGGTTATCTAATTCCCGAACTTCTCTGCAAAGGCAACATGTTTGATACGCTGTCAAAGACAGTGAAATGGCAAGTGAGAAATATGCCCAGCAGTGATATTCCTTATCTTCCTGCGTTTTTTTATCAAGTTCCTGTTCCTGATGATTGCCGGATCCTTCCATCATCCGCACATCTCCGCATTCTTAACGGTCGACGTAGTTATCGACTTGCCTCATCGGGATATTAATCCTTGCTGCCAAGCGCCATATGTGCCGATCACTTACACGGGAGGACGACAAGGTTGACATGCTTTTTCCAAATGCCGAACTAGACGGCGGAGCAACGGAGTTCAGTACCAGAAAGGCAGGTACACCTATTTGCATGCCTTCAAGATATCACCAAGCAAGCTTATCGCGGAATCACAACCAGAGAGGCAGGTATGAAATCGGACATAGTTGAGACGAGCCATCAAGGGGTTCATCTTCACATATATAAGGATGAAGAATCACCATTCTAACAGTCTTTCAACTCCAACAACAACCTCTCTTCACTTCTCACCTCTCTACTCTTGGAATCCTCCGCCTGCTCTTCACCATGGTCAAGTTCGCTACCATCGTCGCACTCGTTGCTCCTCTTGTTGCCGCTCGGCCTCAAGAGAAACCCAACATCGTCGGCGGAACGTCTGCCAGTGCTGGTGACTTTCCCTTCATCGTCAGCATCTCTTACAATGGCGGCCCTTGGTGCGGAGGTACCCTTCTCAACGCCAACACCGTCATGACGGCTGCTCACTGCACTTCTGGTCGCGCTGCCAGCGCCTTCCAAATCCGTGCTGGAAGTCTGGTATGTTCTCTGAAGCTTGGAGAATCCAACACATGTCCAACTTACTATTGACAGAACCGCAACTCGGGTGGTATTACCTCTTCCGTTTCTTCCATCAGGATCCATCCTAGCTTCAGTAGCTCGACGCTGAACAACGATGTTTCCATCTTGAAGCTGTCTACTCCCATCGCGTCTAGCTCCACTATCTCGTATGGTCGCCTGGCTGCTTCGGGCTCCGACCCTACTGCTGGCTCTTCTGCCACAGTTGCAGGCTGGTGAGTAGATCTAAACATCTTCTCGGTTCAGGACTGACTTGGAATATAGGGGTGCCACTGCTCAGGGCTCTCCAAGCTCCCCCGTCGCTTTGAGGAAGGTTACTATTCCTATTGTCTCTCGTGCCACTTGCCGAGCCCAGTATGGCACTTCTGCCGTTACCACCAACATGTTCTGCGCTGGCCTTACTGAGGGAGGTAAGGACTCTTGCCAGGGCGACAGCGGCGGTCCCATCGTCGACACTTCCAACACTGTCATTGGCATTGTTTCTTGGGGCGAGGGTTGTGCTCAGCCCAACTTCTCTGGTGTCTATGCCCGAGTTGGCACCCTCCGCACTTACATTGACGGCCAGCTGTAAATTCCTCGCTCAAGTGGTTTACACATTTTGGCCTAGGTACTTTCTTGTCAGAGATTTTAGTGGAGATGGTGATGGAAGATGGAGTAGGAATGCTGAGAGTGTTTGAGAGTTTAGTTGGTAGTCAAGATCCAAGTCCCGGTTGGCCATGCACTAGCAACTCGAGCGACTAGATTCTCAATAAACTTGTTAGCAAAAGATGTCTTTTCAAGTACCATAAATACCGGTGCCGTTATAGGCCGAATTACATCTGAAAAAGGATTGTGCAAGCCTTCTTCCATATCGCAAGCTCCCCTAATGGTAGAAGAGACATCATTTTCCAGTTTGCTTCCACATAGGTGATCGCACGTATATGAAGAGGAAGATCAGTGAGGACAATTCATCACGTATCTCCATGTCCATCTTATCCACTATTCTATGAATCTTGGGACATCAAATCATATGAGGACAACGAGTAATGTCAAGCAAGTTTGTTTACATGACGAGCTATTACTGAATCCATTGTATTGATCAGAGAATTGACGTTTCCAACTACGACGTGACTGCCGGTGCTTTCTTATATACCGAAGCAATGCCTGATACTCATCCACTAACCTTCCTCTGGCAGATCTTCCACAACCAACCCTTTGATTTCCTTCAGCTTCTCGATGGCCGGTAGGGTCATAGGTCTAAAACGAAACCGTGTCAGCAATGGCTCTTGGTACTGAAAATTCCAGCACCTACGGGGGATAACATGTAGGGATCATGGTGCGAGTGCTCTTCCAATGTTTTGCGCCCGTGTCTTCCGTGACGATGCTAGATTGACAAATTAGCCTGACCATCAGATATCACAGATATCGCATATCCTACTCGGTCACGGTATCATTAGACTTTTGGTAATCGTCCATCAGCTCAAATGTATAAGTGATTGACTTGAAGTTCTTTCGTCAGCAAACCCTCAAATCGGATTTCTGCTTGTGTAGAATCCTTTTACCTTTCGGTCGGCCATGATGGATAAAGCTGCTTGGGCCAGCACAAGTGAGGCAAAAGCCGCGATAGTGATGGGCACTATGTGATGTACCGAGAAAAGATGCATTGGTATTTACCAGCCTCAATTTGAACTTCTGAGAAGCAGGCGTGATATAGTGTCCATTTAAGTAGCATTTAAACCTTTGACTATCTTCGGGACGTCATCGAATATGGAAGGTGATGATGTGTTTATGACAGGGGTCAGACGTCGGAACAAAAGATCCCTGTCTCGACTCACTCAGCTCTTGTCTGTGTGGGGAAAGCTTATCGGCGATCAGATCAGGGTGCCTCACCAAGTGGTGTGGGATAGAACCAGTATCTGATGTCTCACGAATGATTTTTCTCCTGTCCCTCCTGGTCATTTGCAAGTCTCTCTGCTCTCTGATCCAACCCATCCCCTTCCAGTACTCCAAGTCTCCCCATGCTTCTCCGTCAGCTACTCTCGCGCCCTCTTAACCATAACATGCCCTGTAGGATGTGATAGCTTGCATTCTGGGGAGTCTCGTTCTGGTTTAGAGCCCAGTCCTCAAGGAAGAACATTCGATCAACTAACCGAAGTGAGGCATCTTTCCTGTGGCCTCGTGAAGGCTGCTCTCGATTTCTTCTCACCGTTGCCTTAAAAGACGCTCCAATCCGTCGACTCTTTGTCCGTAGTCTTGATGATTTATGGTGCGTTACTGCTTCCGGGACATCGTTCTGGGCCAAGGCCGAGGGAGAGGAGATAAGTTTTCGAGAACAAGCTGGCTCTGGAGCAGACATTCCATCGCAGCGGGACTTGCGCCGCCTGCAAGGCTCGCAAGCATGAGCGGTCCGCTCTCTTTTCCTGACGATTCTGCCTTCTTGGCTTGCATTGGTCGGTTCAGGGCCGTCCATCGTTGGTGGTGATAGATGAGGCTAACTCCTGGCGTCTGGCTCTCATCACTGTTTCAACTTTGTTTCCTGGCGTGACTGACGAGTGGCTGGCTACCCTGGAGACGGGCGAGTGAGTTCGATTACGTGATCATGTCGGTCCGGAGATATGCTATATCCCCGGGAACGGTGGTCTTGGCATTCTCCGAGAGGAGAGCCCAGGAAAAGATCCATGTCAAGACTCAATGGCCGACCCAGAAACCCAATCAAATATCCTTGACCGAGCAAGGCCTGCACATTAATCCAAACAGACCCACCAGATAGACTTTTGGAACTTGGTAAGCAACTCCACTACTGCGAAGGCTGCCGAGTCGGAGACGCTTCTCTAGGCAAGGGGCTCATGATAGAGGCGTGGCCATGACGTTTTACCTCGGTTCTCGCGTGGAGCGCCATGGAAGGCCGACCTGACAAATGCAGTTGTCCGACCTTGTCATGACTTGCTGTGGACATCTAGCATCGGGGAGCTAGGAACCATACCACGCCACTATTGTGAAACAGACGAGTTCACCCACCAAGACCGAGTTGGCCTGTATATAGATGGACCTTTCGCATGGCTCGAGATCGTTCTTAGGGTTACTTTGATATTGCTACACAAATCCTTGAATCAACACTCACTTTCAACATGACGAAACTTTTCACCCCCCTCAAGGTTGGGACCATGTCCCTCGCCCAGCGCATCGCCATGGCTCCAATGACTCGTCTCCGAGCAAGCGAAACTCATATTCCACTATCCTCTGTAAAGAAGTACTACAAACAGCGTACCTCAGCCCCAGGCTCTCTTGTCGTCACGGAAGCCACAGCCATCAGTCCTCGGCACGGCGGTTATGCCAACATCCCGGGCATCTACAATCGGTCTCAGATCGACGCCTGGAGGGAAGTCACCAACGCTGTGCACGCCAAAGGGTCATACATCTTCCTACAGCTTTGGGCATTGGGTCGCACCGCCAACCCCCAGTTCCTAAAGCAGGGAGGGCACCAGCTGGTTTCCAGCAGTGACGTGCCCATGAAGAGTGCCTTTAGCGATGATATGCACTACCCAACTCCGCTGACCGAGGATGGCATTCGGGGCGCAATTTCCGACTTTGCGGCTGCAGCCAAGAACGCCATCAGTGCTGGTTTCGATGGAGTCGAGATCCATGGCGCCAACGGATACCTCGTCGATCAGTTCATCCAAGACGTCTCCAATAAACGAACCGATTCCTGGGGTGGAAGCATCGAAAACAGATCTCGCTTTGCGGTCGAGGTCACCCGCGCCGTTGTCGACGCGGTCGGAAGCGATCGCACCGCGATCCGTCTGAGCCCCTGGAGCAAGTACCAAGGCATGCGCATGAGCGACCCTGTTCCGCAATTTTCAGACCTTGTCCGCAGGCTGGCTGATTTCAAGCTGGCCTACCTCCACGCGTGCGAGTCTGACGCTCGAGAAAGCGACGGCGAGGAGATCAAGTTCATCTTGGACGCCTATGGTGAAGCGAGCCCTGTTATCGTTGCTGGGAATTACGATGCCTCCTCGGCCAAGGAGGCGGTGGATGTCGAGTACGCGAACCACGACGTTGTGGTGGCATTTGGCCGTCCGTACATCTCCAACCCCGACCTGGTCTTCAGGGCAAAGAATGGCATCGAGTTTTCGCCGTTTGATCCGAAGACCATGTACGGACAAGGCGACGAGGGTTACATCGATTACCCATTCACCCAGGAGGTTGAAGATGAATGAAGTGTGTCGCTGGTGGGCCATGTTAAGTCATACAATACGCCATAAAAGTGCTGAGAGGCCTTCCTCTTCATTAGACATTTAACAAAATAGAGAAGATAGATACCTGTTCCGTAATAAATAACTCGTTTATGGTATTATTATAGCTATCTATGTCTAAATGATTGCATCGTTAGCAAGATCCATCTGGAAAATGCTTGTGTTGGCAGATTCGCTTTGTGTAACCCGAGGAGAGTTCACGACTGTCACCTGCGGCACCGATCATAAGGGTCCAAGTGCTCTTTCCATAATTCCGCTCGAGCAGGTATGGGATTGTAGCTCTGTATGCGACTTGGGCATGTTAGGGGGATTCGGCGACAGGGTAGATGCTAATGCAATGGATTGCAGGGGAAGGCTGCTAACCTCCAACGTTATGATGACGGGAGCGGCTCGACATCGTTCCGTGGCATGTCCCAACCGCTTCCTTATTGGCCTTCGGAGATCGGGCAATGCCAAGACCGCGGCTTGTGTAATCACCTTGGAACTTTCCCCACTGAATGAATGGGGCTTGAAGCTGGCAGCTCCATGCCGGGGACTTATATCTCCCCGAGGCGACCCCAACCTGCGTGGGTATCGAATGCTTATCCAATTGCTTGTGGCTCCATCTTTGCCTTAAAGGTACGGTTTCGGGATCCCTCTGGCTAACTCGACCAAAACGGATCGACTTCGGTGTCCGACACGCCTCGCGAGTCGCGAGATAGTGAGCACGGTGATATGGAAGATCTGGGTGCTGTAAGAGTGTCAGAGTAACAAGGACTCCGCCGCTATTAAGATGGTTTTCGGGGATAAAATTGACATTCAACTTCCAAAATCATAAGCAGACTTCAGCCTGAAAGCACATCTAAAAAGTCTATCACCCTGGTCTTGATCTGGTTGTTGGAACTTGTTCCGTACTTTTGTCGAGTTCATCTCTCTATTAGTGCCATAAATCATGTCTACCTTGAAATCTCTTACAGTTTATGTGCATAGTAAGACCCAATGTCTCTTTCTTCTTGCAACAGCTAATGGTATGAACAAGGCGCCGGTCCGAACCCTTACAAAGTCACTATTGTTCTCGAGGAACTCGGCATCCCCTATGAAAAGGTATTTTCATCTTCGCACCGCGTGTTTTTAGCCACTAATAAGGCCCAGGTCGTAGTGGACAACCCCAAAGAAGATTGGTTCCTTGTTTTGAACCCCAATGGCCGAGTGCCAGCCATCACGGATCCTAACAATGACAACTTTACCATTTGGGAGTCTGGAGCCATTGTGGAATATCTTGTCGAGTTATACGATAAACATGGCAAACTGACAGTTGGGGATGCAAGGGGCAAATGGGTTTTGAAGCAGTATCTGCACTTCCAGATGTCGGGTCAGGTAAGCGAGACAGTTCTTTCATCATCATTGAACGAACGATTAATGACTTTGGTTGCACAGGGCCCTTACTTTGGCCAAGCTGTATGGTTTCATCGCTGTCCTGAAGACATACCCATCGCGAAGCAACGATACCTTGAGCAGACAGTTCGAATCTTCGAAGTGTTGGAGAACATCCTCAAGGACCGAGAATACCTAGTTGGGGACAAGTGGTGAGAGTGCGCCAGGCTTTCTATAATGCCTCATTCTAACAGTGTCATAGCACGTACGCAGATCTGTGCTTCGTCCCCTGGAACAGAGTCGCCCTCTATAGTCCATTCTTCAAGGACACATTGTGGGAGAAGTACCAGGTTGAGGACAAGTTTCCCAATTTTCTTGCATGGCATCGACGCTTGAGCTCTCGCTCGTCTGTCAAAAAAGCATATGGCGAGTCTCAAGAGTAACTGGAAGGGATCTTTGAACATTCTATAGACAATGGGGATGAAGCCATATTATCCTATCTACGTTCCCTCGCGATTCGTGTTGTACTAAACGCCGGTAGGATTGAAGGATACCAATCAACCAAAAGCCCCTTAACAGGAAGATTCTATGCAAAAAATGGCATATAAGGTGCCGTCCGTATAATAGTGTGAAGCATAACTTTATAATCTGAACTTCTCCCTAGGTTCAGATCATGATAGTTCCATGCCGCCTCAATGAGATGTCTCAACAGAGTCAATCGGCGCCGCCCTGTCAGTTTCTCCATCCGGCCCATAACAACAAGGATTAACAACCGCGCCGAGTCTCGATGTGCCTCGCAGGCTATGATAAAGATTGGCCACGGAGTATAAGAAACAGAGAGAGTCTCCAATATGTCTAGCCCGTGTTTGACAAGGACCTCGTGTGCTGCTTCTTCTCCAGTGTAGTCTAATGCCGCACGGTTAAGGAAGATGAGAGCGGCAATGGTGTGAAGTAGAGTACTCGTGTTTGAGCGTGGACGAGACTTGCAGGCGGGCTTGGTTGATGAATAGTCTAAAAGATGTTTGCGCAAAGTATTCTCTGCCTCGAGTAGGCGTTGCCTCCGTTTTGACGAGATGACGTGCTCCGTGTCAGGGCCGATGGTGTGGAATAGTAACGAAATAATATCC
Source organism: Fusarium protoensiforme (assembly GCA_011320165.1). Classification (NCBI taxonomy): domain Eukaryota; kingdom Fungi; phylum Ascomycota; class Sordariomycetes; order Hypocreales; family Nectriaceae; genus Fusarium; species Fusarium protoensiforme. The sequence continues at coordinate 75,773 of JAANQP010000422.1, read as the reverse complement.
AAGATTGCCAAGGAGCAGACAGGTCCCTCGTCATTTTGCAAAAGCATAGATGGGTCAGAACTAGGGCCTTGACCATCTTGAATGCGTAGTGTATCTGGTTCTTCACTTCCAGATAAACCCAGGAGGGCAGCTGCATCGACGAAACAGATCGGCGGCGGATCGGGAGGTGCCCACCATATGAGGCTGAAGTGGCCCATGATTTCGTGATAATGCAGCCAATTGAAGAATGGCCCGTGGTCCGTGCAACGACTGGTGTTTCGCTGGGTGTGGGCTGATTTGGCAATCTTCTTGACGCCACAGAGGTATAAGGCCCATGAAGGGCCTGTCAAGCTGGGGTGGGTAGTCTACGAGTTGTATATGTTAGCTACTAGTAGTTTCCAGAGGAGTGAAGGGAATTCAATGACCTCATATAGATAGAGAAGCATGCTCGCAACGACCGTCTTGCTTGTCAACTCACGCGTCTTGTCTAAGCTCAACGACCGAGCCAGGGCAGATATGGCCATTGTCTTGTGTTGAAATGCAGCGGCATTACCAGAAAGACGTAGCGATGACAAGGCCAAGATTCCCTGTAGCACAGCTTTGGAGGACGGTGTAGAATCTGTAAGCGCCATCTGGAGAATCATCTGCATTAATGGTTGAGGAGGGTCGGCGCCAGGGATCTGTGTGTCTACCCTCATGTCTGTGAGGGGTTAGTATCTCCAACACGAGTGAGCAGGTAGACCATTGAGTGGTCTTACAGTAGTCTAGAAGCATAGACTCATCTCTGTTAATCAACGACAGGGAGCACACCAGAGGGCCAAGGGGTCTGGCGACCAGCTCTGGTGCATCCACGTTAGACCTGAGCCAGTATGCCAGGGCTGGCGACGTACTTGCATAGCTACCATCAGATGATGGCCCGTACATGGCCACATGCCAAGTGTACGTATTGATGAAGTGGAGAGCCTTCTCGTTCTCGGGACTGGCACGCGGGGGTTGGTCTGGCTCATGAACCATGGCTCGTCGCCGATCGTTTGGTCGTGGCCACGATAGCCTCATGCCATATCCAGCGCATTTTCGCTTCGACCGAGCGCAGTTTGCGCACGAGGGCTGTCGCAAATCGCACCGGACCTTACGATCTGATGTGCGTCAGTGGGTCAACGTCTCGTGCTGCAGCAGAACAGAATGGGGGCCCTACCTTTACAAGTCCAGCAGCCAGCAGCCATTGGTTGGTAGCTATCTGTTGGTCCCAAACTGCGAGGTGAGTTGATGGTAGTCAATGCCGACTCTTTGTGGATGAAAGCTGGATCTGGGCAAAGTGTTTACCGCCATCCTCCAGCCTCCTGGAGTTGAAGCTCATCGTGGCTAATTACATAAACAGGCGCTAGCTCAATGATCTGCGTTAGTGTCGCGAATTCTTGCCTTGGTGAAATAGCAGCCAATCATGAAGCAAGACTCTATCCAAAGTGAGCCAAGGGCGTCGAAGCTGGTTTCATCACGAGAGATGCCTCTGATCCTCGCTTGATTCCAAGGGTCTGACTCCATTCGGCATTGATTTATCAGCCTTCTCATCTGCACTGGTCGGCAATCTCCAGGCACGGCATTGGAACCAACCCTATCCCTGCCCTTTCACACATCTTTTCGCATTTTGTTGCCGTTCTTAAGTCCCCATCCAGCCAGAGCGTTGGACAACATGATCTACGACTTGGACCATTTCTGGCATCCCCTCTGTTCCGGGGAAAGGCCAATTTCAAAGCAATAGTGTCATCTCAACTTCACAATTTGGTCAAGAATTGCGAGCCAATTTGTCATCTCCTCGTCTTACTCTGTGCTCGAGCTACAAGAGTAGAGGATATAAGAGCCCAGAGGCCGACTCCGAGATGGATTGGACAAACTCTTGCCCGCAATCTCCTGCCAATCTACACTTTCTTACCCGCCAATATCCACCTACCGGCTACTACAATGGGACAAAGCTGGAATCCCCGTGATGGAACCCCTAACCTCACCGGCAAGGTTGCACTAGTAACAGGAGCGAAGTAAGTCTGCGAGATCCATTAGGTGAATACATACTTACGATTTCAGCTCTGGAATCGGCTTGCACACGGTCAAGCACCTTGCATCTCACGGTGCCAAGGTCTACTACACTGCCAGGTCCGAATCCAAGGCCAAAGCGGCCAGGCAGGAAATACGCTCCTTGGCGCCCGAGATTCCTGAGGATCTGCTCGTATGGCTCCAGCTGGAACTTGGTGATATCAGTAGCGTGCTGAAGGCAACTGCGTGGATGAGGGAGAACGAGTCCAAGCTTGATATTCTCAGTATGTTCTTAAGCTATCAGAGCTTGCCGTTTACTTACGTTTATCAAGTCAATAATGCAGGATTGGCAACAAAAGATCTCGAGACCAATGAAGCCGGTTGGGAGACAGCCATGGCAGTCTGGTATGCGAGTCTTGTTCTCATTCTTTGCAATAATTTCTCACAGCTCTTAGTCATGTCGGCCATTTCGTTCTCACAAACGGCCTTCTCCCGCTACTCAAGAACGCAGCGGCCGTGAAAGACGCCGATGTCCGCGTTGTTACCGTCTCCTCAAGCGCAAATCACCTTTTTCTCCCTAGCGACTACGCAGTCGACTTCTCGAGCCCTGCGTTCCTCCGAGGCGAGCTACCATATGAGCCGTGGAAGTACCGCTACGTGCAGAAGCGCATGTTCAACATTAACCTCCTGCTCTACAGCATGGCTAAGCTTGCCAACGTCTTGTTCGCCCAGGAACTTCAGCGACGCTTCGACCAAGCCAAGATTCCTATCATATCGCTATCCATCAATCCAGGAGCCGTCAAGAGCGATAATGCCGTGGGCATCTTTTCCTCTTTCCTGCAGCCACTCATCAGGCGGACTATGCTGGACTTGGATGAGGGTTCTTTTACTTCGCTATTTGCCGCTACCGCTCCAGAGGTCTGGAGAAAGCCTGAGGTGTACAAAGGCAAATATTTGGAGCCTTTTGGCGAGGTCAAAGAGCCTCACCGCATTGCAAAGGATTTGAATCAAGTGCGCGCTTTTTGGGAGACGACGACCAAGGAAGTCGAGAAATATCTTTCTCAGCGCCATCAAACTTCATTGCTTGAATGGTGAGATGTTGATTTATAAGGTCGCTTGCCACGGTTTGTGCTTTGTATTTATTTTATGAAGTGGTGAGACTGCTTGGCGGTGGTGCTGGGTTTTGATAGATTGTTTATAACATTAGAATGGCTTTGAATTGTATATTTTGTTTTTATAGTTATACTTTTTCCAGTGACTGTGAACGGGGTGTATAGATTAATAAATGGAGCTTGATAGCCGTAAAGTCTTGAAAAGCTTGGTGGACATCGAGTATGACTCCAACTCATGATCAAGGATTATATACAGGTCGACCCATCCTCAAGGAGTGATTTTGTCTCTTCGCCCGTTCCAGGGCCGTGGCATATGAGGTTTCCCAAGTCCCCATTCCATCGCCCTCTACCCTTCCTGGATGGAGCGCCGTGACCGAGCTGCGTGAAGTGAGTGGACGCCTCTAGTTGTCTCAAAGTTCTCTCAGTTTCCTCCGAACACCCCTCGTCCGATTCATGTTCATCCTTGCAACCACGAGAATCCAAAACCTCATGGCATCTCCTGTCTATCTACCGTGTGTAGTTATCCGATTAAGGGCCGGGCATCAACAATAACAAAGAACACAATACCAACACTTCGTAGCATCATATCCCAATGCTGACACAGGCCTTTTCTGGGCACGTTGTGCCAATCCTCGGATGGAGACCTTCCCTCTCGCGAGGTGCATATAACCACTCCCCTCAACCCAGAACCAGCAGATCTCACTTTGTTCACCATTTCGTAATGCATCTCCGAACATCATGTCTGGCATCATGAAATTTTTGAATAATGCGCCAAAGATCCGTATCTTTGCCTGCCAAGCGTCTTACGGCGACGCTCTGGGTCTCGAGCTTGACCCGAGTCCTCCAAACAGGATGGGCGATGTGCCGGAAAAGACTATCGAAGAGCGCGTGAAGGTGATGCTCGATTTCTTGCCCTGTTGGCTTGTCGAGGTCTTTCTACTGACAATTCTATGCCATAGAACGAGAGTCGGATGTTCTTCCTCATTGACGGCGGCCCGGCGATAAAGAAGATGTCAGGGACGACCGAGAGCACGGCATTGCCCATTACGGTAAGTTTACGATAGAATACTTGGTGGAAGCGCAGTAGTTAACTTCCCCCTTGTAGCATCTTTACAAGATGCTGGCTGACCTCGTGCCGGAGGGCTCCACTGGGCTTGACACACTGGTTGTAAGTTTGCTCCTAACCATGACTTTTTGCTTTGGAATCTCACATGACATGATACAAATAGGTTACACATGATGACTTGGACCATATAATTTATGTGATGTAGAGTCTTCCTTGTGACGTATTCAGTTAGTTGACTCGACCGCAGTGGCATAGCTGAACTCCTACGACGACTGTAAGTAGCCCCCAGCGAAACCAGCATCTGTTAGATTCGTTTGTGTACTCATTTAATCCAGGACTACACAGCCAGACACTTCCTTGTGGCCACAGGGTATGAACGCTGTACGCGAGAACAATGCTCCTTTTCAGCACATCTGGCACAATTCTGCCGAGACGATGGTTAAGGTGCGTGGAGGAGTAGCCTGTCTTACCCCTACTCGTACTATGCATGATCTGATAGCTTGACAGAACTTTAGCTTGGTGGAGAAGAGGATCGCATATGTTAAATCGTTAAAGAGCAAAAGAGGTGATTTAAACGACGAAAAGGAAAAAGAAGACGAGAGAGACGCCACAAGATCAGTAGACTCCTCCAGGGGCCGAAAAGGCCGAAGCAAGAGTCAGGGCAAACAACAAAAGCGAAACGAGAGCAAGGGAAAGCAAAACAAACGAAACGAGAGCAAGGGCAAACAGAAACAAGGGGAGACAAAGAAGAAGGACAAGAATACCGCTCAAGATACCGCCAAGGACGACAAAACCATGCCGGCGAAGAGGCCTCCCAAGAAGATACCAAACCTAGAAGGACACGGCTTCTTTGACGAGTTCATCGAAAAGATGAGAGCGAGAGGCCTCAAAACCATCAACGGAGAGGCCCTCACCTTCAACGACGAATGGAGCCATCGGCCTGCAGAGGACAAGTACATGGGCTTGCTCGGCGAGAGTCAATTCATAACCCGTGGAAACATTTTCAAGTTCGTGTTTCTCGGCCCTGGCAAAGACGAGATTCAAGGTCTAGCCGACTTTTTCACCCGCAACGTCAGCACGAAGGCGGCCATTCGCAAACTCACAGACAAGGACATGTAAGTTACAACACTTGTCTAGCTACTCGAGCTAACCGTCACCACAGTCTCGCTGAGCATCCCCCACTTAAGGAGGATGAAAAGGCTTCAGAGCTTGGAGTCAATTTGGTGAACGCTCCGAAGGACGACCCGAGCTTGAAGAATGTATCCTCGATTGTGTTTGAGGTGCAGGATCTGCACACCAACAGGGCCCTTGCGCTATTCACTGGCGATGCCAGTGCGTGCAGAATCTTTCGCAAAAGGTGGTAGGGCGAGCCCATTTTCTATGACCTGATCAAGAGTACGTTGATGATGCCTGGGGGGTAGTCACAATATCAGTATCGTTGGCAATGTTGTCATTAACAACCTTCGACTTGAGGCTGCATTGAGCGACACTGAGATCTTACAGCCGAAGAAGACACTGGAAGGTGACTTCTTTTATGAAGCTAGTCTCTACATCAAGGGTATGTGACCTCCCTCCTCTTTATGTCTCTTTTCTTGAATCGCTAATCCCTTGTCAGCCGACTCCTATCAGTGGTCAGGCTACACCTGCATCGAAGTCCACGACGACACCTTGCAATTCATCACCATGATGTCACCCGTCTCCTTCTCCGCCGAGTCACAGCAGTTCTTTCGCCTCGCCGGTGGATCCATCATTCCGCAAAACCACTCCATCCCCAGGCCCAAGGGCAAGAATTACGACGAAGACATGTTCAAGTACGGCCCCGTTATCTAAATCTCCAACAAAACCCCCGACACCTGGCTTCTGATCAGCGTTCATCTGACCCTTCTCTCGCTCGACTTTGAGTTGACCGCAAAGGGTGATCCATCCGGGTTCGATCTGAACTTCAACTTTTCCATCGGCTGGCCACAGACTGGCCGCGGCTTCAACGTGACCTTTGCTGGAACTGCTCGCGCTCCAGGTCAACCCATTGACCTGTTCAATGTGGCATTGAATCTGAGTCCACAAGAGCTGGATTCCATCGACAAGGTTGTCACACAGGCGGTGCTACAGTTCCTCAAACTGTTCCCAGAGGAGATTCTCAAGAGTCTGCTGGGAAAGAATCTGGATGGCGTCACAGACTTCTTGAAAGACAAGTTCGGTGATGATCTTGGAAAGAACCTCCTCACGGCAATACCCATCATTAGTAAGCTGAAACCCGAGGAGGTTATTGACCGGGTTGGGAAAGAAGTCCTAGGGTTTATCGGTGACGGTGCCAAGAAAGCCTTACTGGAAGCGCTTGGGGTTTACTATGGAGCAAAGGCCGTCATGGAGGTGATGGGTCAGAAGTTCAGTGACCTCCTCCGAACCATATGGATATTTGCGCCTCTTAACAGGACTATCCGGATTAGTGGTGGCGCCGCTCTGAATGGCTTAGACAAGGGACCAGAGCTCAGCCTGCCCCTGGAAAAGGTCAGGGTTTATCGTCTTAACGAGAATAACAACGAGCCCGAGAAGGGCATCACGCCGTCCAGTTCGGAGACGCCGACCGGAACGCTGGTTACAGAGGTTGAGAAGTATCTTGAGGGGGAGCCGGAGGAGGAGGATGTAGTGGCCCCCGTTGGTGTGTGGCGGGTGGAGGTTGAGCAAGGAGATGAGACGATTGTCCAGGAGTGGACACAACAGGAGATGGATGAGAATTTGCGGCAACAGAGACTGTCTCTCCTTGGAGTCTCCCTAGAGGTTTTTACGGTGAAGGAAGTCTACGATGCAGCTAGGGGCATGTTTGAGGAGTTGTCGGATGAAGAAGTGATTGAGTACATGATTGAGGCGAATACTAATGACAATATCGTAGACGCGATTCAAGCGCTGAGGTAGATTAGTATGAGCAGAGCAGTGTCACAGGGTGGCGAACAAAGAGGTATTTCAACTTCAGGCCCGACTAAAAACGTGAATTAAAAAAGAAGTCATCAAGTGGAAATGTATCCTCCGGGGGGCATTGCAAGGCCCTCTATACCTCCCACTTGGCCATATGCCAGTCAATCTCCTTAACACAGGATTTATTCCCTAGGTCCTTGATCTCGTGTCTGATCTTCACACAGGCCGCTTCCGTTGCTCGGATCAAACCATCCGGACCTGAGCTATATACCCAGGCAGTGACCTGTTTGGCTTGTCGCCCATCTGCGGGGGCGGCACTCGAAGCGCTATCGAGGGCAAGAGACTGTCGGATCAGCTCGCCCGGATCCATCCTGCCATCAGCGGAGCTGATATGAGTGGCCAGTGTCAGATTCGGAACTGATGCCGTCGTTTCTTCGAGATGGAGCCATTCTTTGACATTCGCCTGTTCTCTGTGCCGAAGAGCCCAAATAAGAGTGAAGCTGGTGTTGATGTCGTGCGCTCGGAACCTCAACCACCAAGACACGAGACTGTAGGCACCCGTGACTCCAGTCCCACCTACAACACAGATTATGTGAGAAGCTTGCTGGAACTTTGTGTCTCGCGGCTCATATGGGCCCTCCAGGCGCACCTCTAACATGGTGAAATCGTTCGGATGAGGAACCAGCGCCCCGACCTTCCAAGTCCACTCCTTCTGACTCTTCTTAGATTCCTTGCCTGCTCTTTGAAAGAGAAAGACTGGTCCTGAGGTGCTGGAAGCGGGGACGGCCGCTGTGAAAGCATGGTTCTGAAGCTTGCTGACAGAAGGAATGTTGAGGTAGTAAGTTTTCAGGGGAGTAAGAGACGACATGCCGGTTTCAGCGTGAGACCCGGTGATTTCGTCATAGCTTTCCGTGCTACGGGTCAAGATTGGAAGTGACAGCCTATACCAGCCTTCACCCGCATTCTCCAACGTCGCATTGATCTTTTCGGTCAACCCGCCACCTTCTCCACGGAATAGTCGATAAGCCCAGTCAATAACCCACAGACACAAGCCAGGCAACAAAAGATAGAAATCGGTGCTGGCGTGGATGCTAGCTCCAATAAAGATCAGAATGCTGCAGGCGACGTGGGTGTAATAGAACAAGTTGTAGTTGCGTCGTCGAATCCAGGCAGAGGCGGTAATCGTAATAACAATGATGACGATGAAGGCAGCAGCTCCGGTGTATGTGGTAGTAGTGTACCACTCGCTCCGTCCTTTGCTTTCTTTGAGGGTCATGGTTGGGTTACCGGTACTGAAGGCTTCGTTTTTCCGCTCGTCGCCGTCGCTAGAAGGATCGAGTGCATACATCTAATTTTTGACGTCAGCATACCGAGGACACCATGGCTGTCATCGAGAGGGGGACATACAGCGTAAGCAATTCCATGAGCTGCGACCACCAGCATGAAGAGGTATCCAACCACTTTGTGAGCGAAAAGTAATGTGCTCTGATGTAACTTGAAGGCTCGGCCCACCAAGTTATTCCTCGAGACGGGTATGATCAACAGGCCCAAGAGAATGTCGGCGTAGTGGCCTGTTACGCCTGTGACAGTGAGACGAATCTTGGCCGAGTCCCAGCCTAGAGGATCTGTTCTGTCGCCCCAGTATCTCAAGTGAGCTGGAAGCCAGAGAGCAGTCGTAGCCAGAGTGGCGGCAGCGATGAAGATTGTCGCCGCGACGCCCCCAACAGTGACATACTTGCGGAGCAGTGGAAGCTCAGCTGAAGAGCGGTGGCCGCTCAGAACAAGTACAGAGTGAGATGACGAGCGCAAGTAAAGTGCAAGACTTAGTACCAGGAGCATGCCGTAGAAGATGGCCAAGTGATACTTTGTTTCTTCGGCGAGGTAGTCTTCGGGACATACGGTAGCGTAGCATGGCGCATAGGTCAGACCGATCGTGACCGCCCCGAGCACGGCTGGGACAAGGAAGACGGCGAGGCTCGTTATAACACGCATCATGTAGACGGAAAGAATGAGTGTAGGAGAAGGTTGAGGAAGACTTAGGCGTGTAGATGAAGGAAATGGAATGTTATGCCGAGTTTATGTTGGCTGTAGAAAGGAGCGTACACAACGCCTCCTTATGTATCGAGCGAGGACTTCCCAAGGACAAGAGTGTGAAGAACAGTACCCCAATCATTCTATACTTAGATCATGCAGTCTCCTGTGCAACAAGATTTCAAGAACTCAAAGTGACGCGTTTCCGCGTGGTCCACGGGGCGCAGACATCCATTACTTTCTGCTCAAGATGTGCATTTTGCACTAGAACCTCAAATCATGTCTGACATGGGCTTCGCAAGCTGATCTTGGCATGTAGGTCGTCGGCCATTTGAAGCCCGGACATAAAAGATCGGACATAGCGATCAAGCTTATTTGGATGCTTAAACGTACCAGTTCCAATGAGATGGTGGCTGTGGGCCCGGCCTCGGGCGTTTAGACCGAGGACCGAGGACCGATGCCGATCCGGACCTCAATTCATTGGGTGCATCGGTCTTGATCAATGCTTTGCGTGTAAGAAATGTAAGAAATGTAAGAAATGACTGCATGGGTACCTGGGCTTATTCTCACAATCTATCAGGCAGACATGCCATGCCTTCGCGGCGCAGTCTCTACTTCAGCACTCACCCACCCATGGTTATGGTGGTGGGAACTGACTGAACCACAAAGACTTGAGCCCGGTCACATCTGCACGGACAAGTTGGCTTATCTTAGATGCAGAGAGCCTTTAAATCGGTATGTAATATGAAAGAGACCATCAAGGGCTAAGGAAGCCGATATCTTCTTGGCCAGGCCATCGTAGCTGTCTTTAATCACGGCCATCAAGAACAAATAACGATCCCGAGATGATATGAAGCCCCTAGCGGGTCTTGGTCTCTCTTGCGTATCGCAAATAAAGAACTAAGAGGACACGAGGATGTGAAGCCCCTATTGTCCGAATACAGGAAGCAGCTTGGAGAACACTTCCCGCTCCTTTGCGGCCTCGGAAAATTGCTCATCAATTAATTATCCCGTCTTGTAAACGCTGCCAGCCAATTGTGGCAGTGTCCAGCGGGGACACGCAAAAATCGATGGATTGTGTGGCTTCTAATTCGCAGATCATGGGGCGAGATCTCCGGACCCCGGAGTGTTGAGGTAAAGGCCGACACGGGGTTTCATAAAACTCCCGGTTCAAGTAGCCAAGATATATGGCGGGGCTTATGTACGGAGTTTTATATAACACCCGTCGTAACGCAATTCTATCGCCCCAGGACCATATCATATGCCACCTTGAAGGGAAATCTCTCAGAGACGTCTTGTACCAAAGACTTCCCCGCTGATTAACATGCAGTAGAAGGTGTCTTGGGCGTGTTTATACTTCCGTTCGCACCATAATAATACATAAATGAAAGTTTTCTGGATTGAAGGATACGGGAAAAGATGCATTTTGTCAAGCAAAGTTGATTCCTTGTCTCCTGACCTGGGTTCTCCCCAGCCCACTACCGTTACTCAATGTTTCGCGATGAAAGGCTTGACCTACGCTCGACTGCAGAGTCTGTATATTCGGAAAATTTGCTATAGTTCTTGAGCATTGTTAAGCCCTGGCCGCCACCCTCCGCTTGCCTTGGGCCAGCGACTGCAACAGGAAGGCAGCAAGATTCAGAGTCGGAAGCCTCAAAAGAATAGCTGGAAAAGCGCAATAACCCTACGGGTTCCAGGCGATTCACCGGATCCACCCGATTCTCCGCCTCTTGGGCAGCATCCTTTCAATTCAGCCTTATGCAGCTTGGATTTGAGCAGTCACCTCCGTCTCTAACCGATCATTTCATGCCGGCTTCTGGAAATCTCCACATGCCGCTCTCCACTCACTACGCCGCCCAAGTGCCGTGGCTCGGATCTCCTCCCCGTGGTGGAAAAGCTAGCTGTTTTAGTGGCAGATACGGAGGCTCCAAACCCGTTCATGCCAGTGCTGCGAAGGCCTTGTGTCACGTCTATCAAAGAAGGCCTCTGACAATACTGAGCCTTGGAAGGTTTCGCGTCTGAATATGGCCTGTAATGGCAGGCAATTAATCGTCTCTTGATAGAAAAGATCACCAAAGACACTCACTGGCGTTTCACCTTTAGGTTGGTCAGCGTTTGTCAAGGCGAGTAAGGGATGTGATGGATGTGATTGTTCCGCGGCGAGCATGTCACTGCGTCATACCTGTTGACTCTGAGTGAACCTGTGGTAGCAATTAAGCCTCAATTTGGCATCTGCATGGCTTGGGGGACCCCTACTTTTGGCTGTAGTCAAACGGCACATTGTCTGTTCCATTGCTTCCATAGTAGCTATTTCCCCTGACTTGTGGACTTTCATGCTCGCAAAACTTTATTTTGACCGATGATACATCATCCTCCTTATGTAATTGGTCCAGGCACACCCCGTTTCAAAGACAGTAGCAGTCACAGTTGGAATGGGTAGCAATGGGACACTGACACGAGAACAAATGACACATGACACTGCGACACAAACCATGCTTCCATTGATGCAAGGCACAGAGTAGCCCGCAAGCCATGCCGGCTCATGAAGGAAACGTGTGCCAGAATCATCTCGACACGTTCTGAAGCCTGGCCTATAAGAGCAATAGTTGCTCTTCACGACACCGAGAGTCAACCGCAACAACCCGAATCTCGGCATCATTAGCAGCCTCATCGCAAAATTGGCCATTAGCCAACCCGTTGGTCTCCGCGGCAGCACATATAGTCGCTAATTTCGGGTACGGCAGGGACCGCAAGGCGTAGGTTTGCGCGGATGTCCCAGGCTGGAAACACTAGCACGTCTTCCCCCGCAAGCGAGTGCCCCTGAGCGACGATCGATCACTCGGGGGACGCTTCCGGCCCTGGGGCTAACATTGTGCCCCACATGCCGGCTGCCGTATCGTCAAGTCCCCTTGTTTAGTCGACGGGCTCGATGCATTCCGTCTGAAGATCTCGACGCCTGTGCTTTCACACAAGTCTTGAATGCCAGGCTAGACTTCATTATTCAAGCCATTGCAGAAGACACATGCCCTCTGTGCGACCCTTTGTCAGTATCTGTCACCTCGCGATGCTCCCCTAACATTGTCCCTGCATACCTCGCACCAACCCCTTTTGCCAAGCACTCCGGTGCCCTCCCTAAAAGGCAACATGATGAACGCGCTAAAGTTTAACGCCTCTCCGCACGGTCTCGGGGGCTATTGAACCGACCAGATCAAAGAGACCAATTGCCCCGGTATTACCCTTGTGGATCGGCACCAAAGAACAAGGCGGACTTCTGCAGAGGCCACCCGTTTGCTATCTTTTTTCCCCTGGCGAAGAAAGGATGGATGAGGTGTTGGTACTAAATATCGCTATTCATGCACTAATACCGGCACTTGGCGAGCCAACACAAGCCTCAAGACAGAGCAAGGTCATTACGTCCAGTCCATGGATCGTGTACGGATTCTTCCGGAGCTGCCAAGTCAACGAGTGGCTTCCGACCGTTCCGTCTTCAAAGACCGTTGGTACTTGGCATAATATCAGGCTCGTGTTGGGCTCGAGAAAATCAACTTCTTCACTCTCATGGCTGATACTTTACCTAATCACTCGTCTCAGATCGCCCAAAGACTGAAGCCACACAGACTGACAGTGACCACTTCCCATCTACACATACTGAGTCATGAGTCTCTGACTCAGGCTCAACACTCCGCCGAACCCAAACGCGTCGATCCCAGGCCGCAACTTGTCATCTGCCGGATATCCAATCGCAAGAAATGCGTGATGCCACTGAGCCTCCAAGGATACACAAAGATTCCCCCCAGACCTTTTTTCTGCGCCGCTAGCGTTTGGAACCGTGTACGAGTCGAGACGGAAGCCATCCCAGTGCAGCATCGAGCCAGCATCTGGCACAAGTTCGAATACTAGCCCCCATGTCCTGACTAGCAAGGCCGGACGATCATCATCTTCCCCATCAAGGTCTAGAATGCGCCGGGGAAGGCGGGGGATCCTAGAATGTCAGCCCACTTCTTCATCAACGACTCCCAGTGCTAAACATGTTCGAGGTCTAGAGGCAAATCACCGTTGCACCCAGGCAGCTGGAAGAGTCTGCACACCATTCAAATAGCGGCCAAGATGTAGGAACGGCTCGCTCCCCGCGATTTGCTAGTCGTTTAGCACTACGCTATTCATTTGCATCAAGTTCACTAAGAGTTTTGCTGATCAGGGGGCATCCCTAACACGGCCGTGACCTATATTCGAGCCTGATCCCTCAACATTTGCTTCATCTTCTTTCTGATGGACTCAGCAAGCGAGCATCTATTGCATTTCTTTCACTCTTTTTGAAATCGTCTTACATATTCCTTTGGGAATCATCAGAGCAGCCCATCCAACGACCGCTTTCCGTCTTGGCCTTCTTTCAATCCTCATCCGAGTTTGAATCGACAACATGACCGGTTTCCTCATTCCCCCGTGGTACAAGAATGAGGTGCCGGGGGTAACTGAGATGAACATCGCCAGTGTCATCTTTGGGTTCAGCTTGGGTTCGGCCATCTTCACAGCCTCTCTAGCGTTCAAACAGACCCTTGGAGCATACAGGAGGCAGAAACTGTTCAGCGCTTACATTATCATGTGTTGGCTGGAATGGATCGGGTGTAACTGTATGGGCCTTGTCACCTATATCTGGCTTAAGGGTATCGTGGAGCCAAGGTTTGTCTTTCTTCCCTCGCTTCTTGGATGCCATGCTGACCGGGGCCTACTCAAATCAGCTTCTGGGTCTTTTTCTTCATCAGTAAGCAATTCGACGGGGACCTTGCTTCCTATAAGGCGGTCTCTAACATGTGTACTCGCAGTCGTCTTCTGGAGCATGCAGATCCAGTTCATTCTGCAAATTATCATCAACCGAATAGCCCTTCTGCTTCCCAACAAGTCGAGCATCAACAAAATCAAGTGGGGAGTCGCCATCATCGTCAGCCTCATCAACCTGAGCGGCTTCTGCATCTGGATCCCGGCACGTCTGCAGATCTCTCACCTGTACGAGGAAATCAACATCATCTGGGATCGAACCGAAAAGGCCGTTTTCTTGATCGTCGATCTCAGTCTCAACCTCTACTTTATCTATCTGGTTCGCTCGAGACTTATTGCTGGCGGTTTGACAAAATATTGGCAACTCTTCCACTTCAACGTGGTCATGGTTTTTGTCTCGGTGACACTGGACTGTGTCTTGATGGGAGCCACGTTCCTCCCGAGTCCTGTCGTGTAGGCAGCCCTTCTCGAGTCCTAACGTCACTAGGCTAACACATACGCAGTTATGTGCAGTTCCATCAACTCACTTATCTCCTCAAGCTCTACATCGAGATGAACGTGGCCTCCCTCCTGGGCCACATTGTCAAGGGCTCAAGGGACCATAATCCCACGAGGGGGGCGGATAACCGATACGCACACAAGCCTCATGACGAACACACCAATGTGAGAATGGCCACGCTGATCACGGCCAACCGAACAGGTCATGTCCGTCTCAATGATAATTCAGTTGAAGAAGGGACGTATAAGAGTGATGCTCAATGGGGTGGTATTCGCAAGCAGGTGGAAACTGAGATTGTCTATACCAATCCTGAGGATCATGATCTCAGCGAAGCAAGCTCTGAGACAAGGGTACTTAAATAGGCTAGGTTGCCGGGATGGGGAAGATTGAAATAGGTAGGTAGGGGTATGGCGTTACAGCCTGTATGATTCTCTAATATAATTAATACACCATTTTTCAATCCATAAGCCCCTCCTCTTTCTCCGAACACCAGAGATTTAGCAAGGGGCAGATGTGAAATGTCAGCAGCGTTGTCATTGAGTGTGTCCGTTTCCAGATCGGCCGGGGGAGGCGGAGTGACTCGGAAAATTCCCCGCTCGATCCACCATTTCAAACGTATTGCTTTCTTAATTTGATTTCCATCTTCTCTTCTTCTCATCATTTCGTGCCATGGGAAGCCTGTCACTGCGGCTCAGACACCACCAACTCACGAATACAAACACGGCCTTGGATCATGGCATAGAACCCAGGGCAAGTGCTGGCGAGCCAGGAGTCCTGGTCACTTAAATACAGGTCGTCTGGCGAGTCTTCTCGGGACTTCGGTCCTCGATTGACCATCAGGCCACGGGCTCAGACCAAGAACAAGTGGGGAGAGCAAGCCTGTGTGAGAGGAGAGTCTGTGTCGTCGCGAGTCATGCGGGGCCCCTTTCTCCATTACGCCTCGCTCCTCACGCTTCCCCACATCGGAGTGCTCTCCGTTGTGTCTGTTCTCTGCTCGGGAACCTTCCGTAATCTTTTCCCCGCACCAGAAGAACTCTCGCCATGGTGCCCAGTCGCGTGCTCTCTGATTCGTGCTGACGTACATCATCCACTCGACAACCGTGCAATGAGCTCACATTAATAACTCACAACATATGAAGTAGAGGGTGTTTAACCCAGTCTCATATTTTTGCTCTAGATGTCAAGTTGAAGTGCAGAGCAATTGCAGGCTCTGCAGTGGCTCTACGATCCTCTAGGGTAGCATCACTGTTCTGGAGAAGGGGACCCCAACGTGGGTGACTTGTCTCTCAAAGAAGACGTGCAAGACTTTGGAAACGAGATAAGGTCTTAGTCAAATCTTCTTTTTTATCATTAGTTGCCGAGGCTTAACCCTCTCGGGATAAGAGTCTTCTAACCCGATAGAACCTCATTGGAGGGAATTTCAACACTCACACTAATAATGCCCAACTGTGCCAAACAAAAAGCTCCCCGACTGCAAGTCCAAGCTTCTCTTTTAGTCACTTTCAAATCCACATCGTACGTCAGTCTGGCCACTGATTAAGGACCACGGGTATTTGATCATCCAAGACAATCGCGTTCCTCCCGTAGCAGTACGAGTTACCCCAATCGACATGAGCTTTGATTGCCTGAATGACACAAACTTACCCAGCCATACCCGGTAGACGAGGATTGGTAGAAAGAGGCCTAGAACCGTTGGAGACGGTCGGGCTTCGTCTGAATCACGCGTTTGAGGAAACAGAGGTTATCTTGGCATCAAACCCACCAATCCGAGAGAGAATAAAGACGTTGGTCACCAACAAACCCCGCACAAGCTAATCCCCTCATTTGCTTTGCTTATCCCCTCATCCCTCACGGACCCCATGGGGCATTGCCCCATTTCCCCCTTAATGCCTCCGCAATCGCATGTAACGTTGCACTCTCTGGTGGGTAAACACGTCAGTAACCTCGGTTGGGTCTGGGGTTTCTCCAGGCTTCTTCCAAGGCGAACGATTCAAGAGTTGAGCACCATGAGCAAGAGGGGAATGGCGTCTCTCCGCATTCGGCCCGTCATGCCTGTCACGCTGTCTCGAATGTAAGCCATCCCCAGACTAGTCTATTCCCCAAGTGTCAAGAGGCCCCGTCTCGGAGAGCTGTCCGTGGATTGAATCGCGGAGAAGCTTAGACAGTGAAGGGAGCCCAATCCGAATCAAGTGTTAGGCAAAACTCACGAGTTGCCGTGTTGCCGAGTTTGCTGACGCGCACCTATCAAGATTCTGAGAATGTTGGGGGAAGAAAGCGTTGACCACTTGAATGAGTCGACGTCTGTTTATGCAGAGTCCACTCCCCCAAACATGTGGAGAAGGTATCTAGAAGTATAATTATCTTGGCTGGCCGATACGTTTCTTGGCCTTGGCGATCCAAGCCTCTTGGCATTGTATTGGCAACGGCGAAATCTTCACAATGTCGCAGACTGTTCTTGAGAAACAAGATGCCCTGGGCGTCGAGGGCAAGGCTGACGTCGACCACTCCGAGGTTCTCAAGAACTCGGATCTCATGAACGATGCCTTTGATGGCGAGAACCGCGAACATGAGCTGGGCGTCTGGGAGGCCACAAAGAAGCATCCCTGGGCTTGCTTCTGGGCATTCACCATGTGTTTCACTATTGTCAGTCTCTCCTCCGGCAATCATGCCAATCTTGTCTCCATTCACGGCCCAAAGTGAGTTGCAGTAGCTAACCGTTCAACAGGTCATGGAGTCGTTCGACATGTTCCTGAACGGCAACTTTGTCGCTCTCCCAGCTTTCCAGAAGCATTACGGCGTCTACGTTGAAGGCTCCGGTTACACCATCCCGACCAAATGGCAGAGTGCCTTGTTCCAAGCCGGTCAATGCGGCGCGTTTATCGGCGTCTTCATGGCTGGACCCATCACCAACTATCTCGGTTATCGTTGGACGACCATCTTGGGCTTGATGCTTATGAACGCTACGATTTTTGTTTCATTCTTTGTGAGTACCTCTCCTTTCCCCCTAGCCAACGGTTTCGTCTAATCGGGTTTATCCCAGGCCAACTCACTCACCCTTCTCGTTGTTGGACAAGCACTGGAAGGTGTGCCGTGGGGTTTCTTCATCGCCAACGCGCCCGCCTACGCCTCCGAGATTGTCCCTCTTGCCCTTCGAGGTGCTTGCACAGCAACTCTGCAGATGAGTTGGTCCATTGGATCAATCATTGTCGCCGGCGCTACCTACGCCTACAACAAGCGGAACGACCAGTGGGCTTGGCGCGTGCCTCTAGCCCTGCAATGGGTCTTTCCTGTAAGTCTCTTCTCATATATTGCAACATGCTCGTGATGCTAACTCATCTAGACCCCCCTCTTGATCCTCGTCTTCCTCGCCCCCGAATCCCCATGGTGGCTCATCCGCCGCGGCCGCAAGGAAGAAGCCCTCCGATCCATCGAACGCCTCGGCAGTGACTCCAAGGAACAGGCCCACAAGTCCCTTGCCATGATGGAACGTACCGTCGAGATCGAAGCACAGACTGGTGGTTCTCCCAGCCTTCTCGATCTTTTCAAGGGCACCGACTTGAGACGAACCATCATTACCTGCTTGATGTACGCGTCGCAGAACTTTGCCGGTAACTTGATTGCCAACCAGGCCACCTTCTTCTTTGAGCGTAAGTTCCCCTCTTCAAACACCTGTAGGGAACTAGACAGCTAATGCATCGTATAGAAGCCGGAGTCGACACGGACCGTGCGTTCCAGCTCAACCTGATCAACGCGTGCCTTCAATTCGTCGCCAACGTCATATCTTTGCCCGTCAGCGGCTGGTGGGGACGCCGCACCATCTATCTCTGGGGTACAGCCGTCAACGTTACACTGCTATTCCTCCTCGGCATCTGCGCCTCCATCCCGCAGAACAACGCGACCAACTACGCCCAGGCCGTTCTCGGCATCCTCATCTCCTTCGTCTATGCCGGAGCCCTGGGTCCCACCACATACACAGTCATTGCTGAGACGTCATCAGTTCGCCTTCGTGCTCTGAGCACAGGTGTTGGTCGTGCGGCATACTATGTCGCCGAGATCCCCATGATCTACCTGGCCTCGCAGCTCCTCAACCCAACTGGATGGGATCTCGCTGGCAAGTGTGGATACGTCTGGGGAGGTACAGCCGTTGTGTGCTTCTTCTCAGCCTTCTTCTTCCTTCCTGAGCTCAAGGACCGCACTTATCGTGAGACGGATATCCTGTTCAACCGCAGGACCCCTGCCAGGAAGTTCAAGTCGACCGTCATTGATGTTAGAGACAACCATTAGAGGGTGGCTATCAAGAGTTGCACTTATTTGATCTCTGGAAAGATACATAGACATGCAGTGTTAATATTAGAAGCCAATGTCATCTTTATCGTCTGCATGCCTTCGCCCGCTCATAACGTCTTGCCCAACATTTCCGCCAAACAAGCGTGCCATTGACTAAATCAGGACACGGCGTTTCCCATTTGAACTTTTAACGCCGGTATTACTTTGAGGTCATTCTTTTTTACCGCAGTGCTTCTTAGTCTATTTCATCCTGTAGGTACCTCCATTGCATGTCAACACAATATCCTCGCCCTCCACAATTTTAGCAGTCATGGTTTGATGGCCGAACATAAGTCAGGTAGGTATATTTAAATACTTTTCAATTGTTTTTGCGACGAAACTATCTTTTCAATTTTCACATGGCCAACCACATCAACGTCAACAGAGTCGATGCGTAAATACCTCCAGCACCCACGACCGACGAGGGCAAAGCTAACGAACTGCCAGCACTATCCCAAAACGTCTTCTGATTCGGTGTCGCCTCATAGATATCCGTGTTGAAAGTCGAGTTTAGTGAGACGCTGCCCACAACGTCGCCCGACTCCAGGAGAATATGCGAGTCGATCGAGAGATCCTTCAGGCCCTCCTGCGTCACAAAGATCTGGCGTCCACCTCTGATCCAATCACCATAGCCACCATATCCCGTGTGTTGGCCGTAGCAGAGGTTGATGCCGTTTCCAGTGATGTTCATGCCGGGAAGTTGATCGTCCCACTTGTAGCACCAGGAATTCCCGTGATCGTGTCCGTAAAAGAGGCCGATAATGCCCGGTGTCGAGACCAGCGCGCGCATGAAGGGTAGATCCTGATCTCCGTAGTCACAGTTCCGGCTGTCAGTACCTTCGGCGCACCATCCATCGCCCTGTTGCACGACATCTTCCTCGTTGATGCCTGGCTGGTTGTTCTCATCGGGACCAACCTCTTCCTGGAATACATAAGAGGCGTGGATCGGGATGTGGACGAATGCAAGGGATGGGATCTCCTTGCCGTGTTCTTCGACTAGAGCGGCATTGGTTTCGTTGAACCATTCCACCACGCTCGAGTGTACCCAGTTAGGTTGAGCCCGACCCTGATAATAAAAGCCCCCACGACTGTCAAAGAACCAGAGGAGCAGCTCAGGAGTACAATCTCGAGGCGTCGTGCAATCAGATGCATAGACAGGAAGGTAGTAGTTGGTGGTGCCGGCATTCGTTCCATTGACCATCTTGTCGGTTCGAGAACCAGTCCACCTGCGCTCGCGCTCCAAGATGTCATCCCCGTTGATGTTATAGTTGTGGTCGTGGTTTCCGTATGTGGCAGCCCATGTCAGATTTCGTTCCACCATCGGTGAGACGATCTGATCTATATAATGGGTGCTGTTGTCGATGTATGTGTCTTCGCCGTTTATTAGGTCTCCGTTGATGACGACCAGATCCGGCGTATCAAAGTCAAGCACATCGCCTATGACCTTGGTCGATTTGCGATCGATCTCTGGACCTGATCCAGATGCATCTGGTCTCATTAGCAACACGACACTTGAGTCAATGGGTTTCTGAGAGACCAACCTGTTGCATAGTGAAGATCTGAAAAGACACAGATCTGGAAAGCTCCATCGTCGTTGAACTTTAGTGGCGGAAGGTCGTCGTTGTTTGATTGACGAGGAACAAGAGCATGGCAGGGTAATGCTGCAAAGGAAGCTATCAGGGCACCAATTCGCAACATATCCAAGACTCTTAATAAGCAGCCAACGTTGAACTCTCCTTATCACCTTTTTTCTGATCGAGGAGGCTGAGAATTCGGGAGAAGCGGGATGTAGAATGCCAAGACACAACAAAAGGAGAGAGACAATGATGAAATGGACGCAAAAAAGTATAAATACTCAAACTCATCGTGGGACAATACCTGTACCAACGGGCTTGGCCGTCTCGGCCGACGATGTGGGATAGCAAAGCCAAGACCCCAGTTTTGTCAGCAGCAGGGCATATGTCCGCTAATTCCGCAGGGCGAGGTGAGCTTGGCGACAACGGTAATTTGGCTTACAAGCATTGCCGCGCGTCAGTATCGTCTTGGCATCGGTAATTGACCTGCTAAGCATCTGTTACTGGATACCTTTATCTGTGCTTCTCAAGATGCCTGTCTGGAGGTATCTTTCATGGTGCAGGTAGCAGTCCCATTGGTTGTATGACGTGCTCTCTCGATGGGGCCAAGAGGTTGGTGTTTCTTGGCACCAGACAAACTGGGGCTCATCTCATCAATGACGCGCGGCCCGTCACACGATAAGAGTTCAAGGGTCAGATTGAAATCTTTGCTCAGATTTAGAGTTACGCAGCGTTACATCGCCGGAGTTATTATATATCTCCAGGTCTCGCTACCGGCTCAGCCCTGGGCAGTCGTCAGACATGATTCCATCAAAAAGTCAGCTTAGGTCACTGGAAATGAGTCTTGAGTTAAGGGGAAATTCTTCAATCGTGAGTCGTGACAATGATAATGGACCGTCCCCACCAGGACAAGAGCTCAAAAGCAGGTTTTGTCACAGTATGGGCCAACACGCCAAGACAACAGAGCCGCTTGGCGACAATCGCTGCTTATGTGTGCATTATCAATCCTTCATATTTTGCCAAGACGTCTCGAGTATGTCCCCTCCTAACAACCCAGGTTTCACTTTTTCTTCTTCGCCTTTGTCTTGTCCACCACATCCACCCATTTGGCATCGATCCCCCTCTTGGGCAGGATTTCTCCCACGAGTATCTTTCGCTGATCTCCCTGCACGACGATTTCCAACAGACCAGGCTTGGAGCCGCTGGCTTGCCCAACACTTGCTGACCCGGCGCATTTCTTCTGCAGCTCGGGAGCCAGTACCTGCGGATCGATGAAGAAGGGCTCAAGATTCGAGATCTTGGTGACGACCTTGGTGCCTGTTCGTTTCTCGATCGTGACGAGGACATGAGGCGGATGACCAGCCTTGGGCTTTTGGTCGGATGGGGAATCCTTTCTTTTGATGACGTAGAAAGGCTGGCAGAGATGAGAGTCGTCCAACACACGTTTCTGCAGGGCGCTTCTGGAAATACGTCCTGATGCGAAAGCTTGGCTGTCGTCGTGGCTCGGGTTAGATCCCAGAATGCTGTTCGCGAGGAACGGGTCGAGCTTGATGGTCGATGATCCTTGTCCTCCCAGCTCTGGCCGTTGCTCGATGTATGACTTGATCGCCGCCGAGACTTGTTGCGCCGTGTAGAATTCCGTCTTGGAAGGGAGCAGTGTCGGCACAAGCTTAGGGGACAAACGATAGACGTTTTGAATCGTGAGGGTCTGTCCTTGGGACGAATCGATAGACGAGGAGGCCTGCCCACTACCCTGCTCGCCAGCCTTTGCTGGTTCAGAGCCAGCTGCCTTGGGCTTTGGTAGATTGTAAGGCCTGAATCCAGTGACCAGCTCGTCGTCAAAGTCGATATCGAGAATAACCGTCTCTCCACCATTCCTGTCCTTGGACTTGACCAACCCCAACTTGTCCAGATGTTTGATGAATTTCTTGGCATTCTTCCAAGACGTCTTCTTGATGATGTAGTATTGTGGATTCTGAGACCGGAGATAGGGTTGGATCATGTTGGAGATGAGAAAAGAGGGCTGGATAGGGAAAACAAAACCAAATTTGGGAGCTGGGTTTTCCGCCTTGGCTCTGTGGATGGCGTAGAGAAAGGCCTTTTGGAAGGCCTCGTCGATCTCCTTTGTTGTCGGTTCTCGCTCCTCCTCCTCTGTTGCCTCTCTGTCAGGCTTGGAGCCTTCCCCCTCGTAAGCTGAGCTCTCAACTGGAGCTCCGTCGTCGGCTTCCTGGGCGTCATTCTCGTTGTCGTTCTCCACGGACAGCTGCTGAACCCCTTCAGTGAGCTGTGCTGTCAACCCTGGCCAGCCCTCCAAGCTCTCTGGGGGCGCCTGTCCTCCACTTCCCAGCGGCCTCCAGTTCCATAATTCGTCCCCTGCCCAGTGCAGTGCCTTGACCGCAACACCCTTCTGTCCCCTGACGCTGGGTCCTA
Organism: Fusarium protoensiforme; assembly: GCA_011320165.1. Classification (NCBI taxonomy): domain Eukaryota; kingdom Fungi; phylum Ascomycota; class Sordariomycetes; order Hypocreales; family Nectriaceae; genus Fusarium; species Fusarium protoensiforme. The sequence goes on along the minus strand of JAANQP010000422.1, from coordinate 53,039 downwards.
GGTTGCATATGTCGACTTGACATGTCCCAATCCATAGAGGTACCGTATCCTTTTGCATGCCAGCAACAGCGACGACGGAGCCTGCTTTTGCCCTCGGGTCCCACTCAGCGCTCGGCGCCTTGATGAGGCCAGGTATCATCAAGTCCGAGCCATGAGTCAGCTTCTCCTCAACGACAAAGTCCGGCGTGTGTAGTAGTGGCACAGTATTAGGGTTATGCCATAGTGTGTAAACGGTCGGAATTAGCTTTGGGTTCTTCCCAAACTGGAACCAAAGTATCCTCTCATCCTGCCCAGGACATGTACCAACATAGATGGTGCCACTTATTTGAGCCAGGTTAGGCCCGGAAGACGTCGTGAACCGCGCAGATGAGGTAGACTCTGGGAGAAGAGAGTTGCGGAGAGAAGAGAGTGTCTGTTGTGCGCCTGATGACGTATCATCATCAGCTGATGACTGAGGGATGGGAATCTGATAGTCGCGTATGATCTGATCAGCGAGTTTGCGGCGGTCTGAAGAGCGCAGGGGCGCTAAGTTCTTGATCTCGGGTTTCTTCTTGAACATGGTGAGGCCACTGTGTCGAACGATATAGGACTTGATTGTGTTAAGGGTTGCTCATGTTGGAAAGTGATGCCTGGGGTGAACGACCCCGCGGTAAAACTTGGCAGCGCGCAGTCACGTGCTGGGAAACCACGAACTTACCCGGTACCCCCACTTTTTCTACTGTCTTGTAGTTATTCGCAACACAGGCAGAATATGGGAGTCTCCGGGTCTCACATGAGGGTAGGGTAGGGTAGACGATACGGGCTGGTAAGTGTGTTATTTGCAATTGTGGCTGATGTCCTTTTGGAAATGTGTCACAACAGCCAACAGTGACAAAAGGAGGCATCCAAATGCAGGAGGTCGACGGAAGGCTGGATAATCGTCATGTAGGCATGGAGAATAATCCACAAACAGACAGTAAGCCGAGAAATAAGGAGGCATCAGCGTTATTGTCAACCAATTTCCCACGGGTTGTGGGGGTTGTGCAGTCAAAAGTGATGCCACTGGTGTAGCACCTCCAATCCTACCAACACCTCAAGCAACTCGAGCATGGATCTCATATCCGACAATCCAATCGTGTTTGGAGGTGGCTGCTCGGAAAAGCATTGCCATTATGTATCCCTTCACCGCGCCGCAACATGTGACACCTACCTGGTAGAGAAGAAGAGGAAAAAGACTGCAATAATGCGGGTGGCTATTAAATATCACGACGGCTGTGGCGTAGTATCCCGACATCCGGGTCGCAATGTCGGCCCGAGTCACACCAAGAACCAACAGATCGGGGCAAAAATTGTGTTTCAACTACCCCTGGACCTGCATCTGACATGTCAAGCCTTACCCCAAACCGATCGCTTACCCGCTTGTCACGGCCCGATCTCCAAGCGACGTCGGGGTCACACGCCTTTGTTCTTGTTCCTGATGTTCACCTGCGACATGTCAGATTAGGAGGATGCATACATTTCCCTCTCTGCTGTGCTTTGTGGAAATTAACCCAGCAAAATGTTGCTGTAAGGGGAATGTCGGCCCCCTGAACGCCAACCATGCTCACTTCTCCAGGCTTCCCCTCAAAGCTGGAGTGACAGCCCATGCAGTCGTTCCGGGTGACAAGCATCGCACGATGCCTCGTCCCGAGGCAATGTTTCTGTACCCCCAGTCAGGGACCCTAGATATCTTAAGGCAGTGATCACCCGTGCTCCGTGCTCAAGACACTCGATGAATGTTACACTGTTCCACGGCTCTGCATTTACACTCTACACATTTTATTCTCCATCACTTTACTTATCTTTCCATGAATAATGCTCACATTCATTGGCCGAGGTCACAAGGGCGATGACAGTCGCGACGAGATCGCCCTTGTAGAAATCCACAGCGAGCAAGCGTCTGCAAAGGACCAGGAGGTTGTTTCAGAACCTGTATCCCAGCGGTCGAGAGCTTGGGCCACGACCGTCGTCGATATGGGCCGAACCTCTGTTAGCTCCAGCGACATCCCAGACCACGTCCGCAGGACGCTGCAGAGAGAACGCCAGGTTACATTCTGGGGATGCTGTCGTCAGTATCCCAAGGCTGTAGCGTGGTCTCTCCTCCTGTTCTGTACCATCATTATGGAGGCCTTTGACAAATCGCTGATACAAGGCTTTATCGCGTTTCCACCCTTTCGCAGGAGGTATGGAACTCCAATAACGAATGTTGATGATCCCACGCTCGAGCAGGACTACGAGATTTCGCCAACGTGGCAGATGGGGCTGCAAAATGCCGCCATCGCCTGCGAGATCGTTGGCCTCCTTGCTCACGGTTACATCACGTATCTTGTTGGATATCGGAAGATGTTGGTCCTTTGCATGATTTGGCTCATGATTGCAATCTTTGCCTCCTTCTTTGCCAACAGCATCGCCATGCTTGCAGTTGGACAGGCGCTCTGTGGTATGTGTCATCGCGTATTGCATCATTCTCATGGATCGAGAAACTGATCAGTGGCAGGCTTTCCCTGGGGCGTTATCCAGACACTCGCCGCCACCTACGCCGCCGAGGTGGTCCCATCAACCTTGAGAGCCATCCTGCTCAGCAATGTCAACATGTGCTGGTTGATTGGACAGTTTGCAGCTATGGGTGTTCTTCGCATCTTTGTGGACGATGAAACTGAGTGGTCTTATCGACTGCCGTTCGCCATTCAATGGGCCATCGCCGTGCCTCTCATCATTGGCGTGTGCTTTTGCCCCAACAGTCCCTGTAAGTGCCCTGTCTCTAATGCATCTTTTGATGTTTTTACTGACTTAAGTAGGGTGGCTTATCCGTCACGAACGCCCGGACGAGGCTCGCAAGGCCTTGAAGCGACTCACCAACGGCCACAATCTCAACATTGAAGACACCATCGTCGTCATGGAACACACAAACCAACTCGAAAACAAGTACAATTATGGAGGTGCAAGCTATAGAGACTGCTTCAAGGGCGCGAACCGTCGCAGGACTGAGATTGCATGTGCTGTCTGGGCCTGCCAGGCACTCTGCGGCTCTACCTTGACGTCGTACGGGGCCTACTTCCTTACCCAGGCCGGATTTAATGCCGCACACTCATTTACGCTGTCGACCGGCATGTACGGCATGGGTATTCTGGGAGGCATGATCTCTTGGATCTTTCTCTCTTTCGTTGGCCGACGCAAGCTTTATCTCACTGGACTGTCATGCGCCCTTGGCTTTTTGACCGTTGGTGGGATTTCGTCTATTGCTTTGGCCTCGACAGGTGTGACCAACTGGATCTTGGGTGGCATCATCATTGCCATGACTTTCACTTATAACATCACCATCGGCCCTGTTTGCTACGTCCTGGTTGCCGAAATCCCCTCAACACGACTACGCGTCAAAACAGTTGCACTCGCAAGAGTCACATACAACATCTTCATGATGCTCAACAATGTCGTGGTCCCTCAGATGCTGAGCCCAACAGCCTGGAACCTCAAGGGTAGGGTGTGCTTCGTGTACATCGGCACGACCATCCTCTGCCTCATATGGGCTTACCTGCGGCTTCCCGAGTGCAAGTCGCTCTCATATCTCGAGTTGGACATTTTATTCGAGAAGAGGGCGCCCACGAAAAAGTTCAAGGAGTTTCAGGATCGTCTGCAAGGTACCGCTTACATGAGCGCTTCAAGGATCGAGAGGTCCAAGAACCCTTGGCATGGATGGATGGCATACTCGTGAGGCCTACTTTTTCCTTTGTGCAGATGTCACGGTGTCTTTGGTGTCGCTTCTTGAGAGGAGAAAAGCGTTTGTAGTTACCTGGGGTCAAGAACTAAGGCTTGGAGTGCATTTACGACATGTATATTTAATGTAACTGAATTTATAGTATTTCCATTATAGGGCTTGGAAACGGCGGTGAGCTCTCACAGGTCCTCTTCAGAGTGCTCTAGAATCCCCAACCAGAGGCTTGAGTCACCTTCTCGAGCCGCTGACGCCGACCCATACCAGTTGTAGTAATTCTCGGAAGTTGGTTCAAGTGGCGAGAATCCATCCCTGTAGTCGGTTAACCTTATGAGGCCATTATGATCACTTATATGTGCATCAAGATCCACCAGAATGCGACTTTATGGCAGTCTGTGCAGGGTTTGGTAGAGTCATACAGGATTTAGGTCTGATTTCATAGATAAAGGATATCACCTCTCTCAGACACCGAGAGGTGCTGTAAACTATAATAAAAGGCCCGTTCCTATTGCATCCACCTTACCGAATCAACCAGCGATGTCCTGACCAAGTCTATTGCCGAATGGATCCGAATGGCTATCTTTAGGTTTATAGTCGAGCCTGGGATTTGCCTCGGTGTCTAGGTAAAGAAGGGTCGGCTTTTCTATTACCCAGACTTGCTATACTAGAGATTGTTCCATCGATATTTCCAAAACCTGGTCAACCAACGTCGATAACTCCGCAACAGGAATTGCTGCTGTTGTCATGACCGTTGCTCGCACAGTTTCCTTCCTGACCGGAGAATGCTCAACTTACTGTAAGCAGAGACAATCATCGGTTTAATTTGTATCCAGGGGTGTACATGCTTATTTACTTATGATTTATTGCTTCCAGATGATCGACTCTGGCTTCAATGACCTCTTGGTGGTGACCTTTGGTCGTCTCATTGGCCCAGTATCTAAGCTTTCCGTCCCCTCTCCGCCCTCCACAGCTCGATGGCACTTCGATACCTTTTCTGCCTCCGCGATGCTTCTGAGCCCGCCAATAGATCGCGAGTCACACGACTAGTTTCGAGCGAGTTGATCAACACCATGCCTATAAGACAACTTGTCGTAGAAAAATCACCTAGTCGAACCCACTAAGCCCATGGGCTTTGACGTGCGTTACGTCACCAATAGCGTCGACCCAGGCGCAATCTACTAAGTATATGGCATGAAAATCACTTTGTCATGGCTCAACGTAGGGGAGTGAGTGATACATTTGCTTCAGAATCGTCCTACAGTCGAATTGCAAGACTCATATGATGATCTCGACTTATTACCCCTTAGCGTCACGGGAGTTTTTCATGCCTGACTGTACTCCTAGTGTATTAAAATGCATATTAGCAGTTTCTCAATTGGACATTCTTAACATAATAGCAGGGCTGCACCCTCTAAGCCACGCCATGCCTTGCATATAGATGCCCTGGCATTTGATTTGTTCCTATCCCAAACTGGCTGGTGTGGATACTAGACAAGTGCATAGTATGCTGTATACAACTGGTAAACACAAAGGAGGAGGATCCGCCAGCGGCTGCGAGATAAAGTGCGAGAAACCGATTCTGATGAGAGAAGGGCAGCGATTGGAATGGATGGAACTAACGGTGGCTCATTCCCAGGATTTAGGATGAGATTCAGCCGCTAATTCCAAAGGACGACCTCCACCCGGCTTTGCTCACGGGTGCTATCAAATTCAGCCTAGTGAGGCGGAGCGGCAAGGATCATGCATGCATTTGAGGCCTGAAGAGCGGTTACAAGCCTGACTGTAAGACACTAATCCAGTACTCCATTGGTTGGGTTAAGGGCACATACTCCGTGGCTGGCTGAAGTCAGGGATGTATTGTTAGAGGGGTGTGTATTCCCGCAGGCCTCTATTCCATATGCGACCTTATTGAGCCCTCGAATTACACAGCAGCACTTTAGGCAGTAGCGTTTTAGGTAGCAGAACCTTGAGCAGCAGCACCTAAGTCATTTAGCTTTATATATTTCTTAACTTTCTTTGTAACAAGTTTCCTGCAATGGCACACAAACTCTAGAATCATTTTATTCCTAGCCCTCGCCATGAGTCAAGGCCCCCTGACCTCCTTTACTTTCCATTCCGCCGTCGATGATGAGGACGAACTGCCTGCGGGACACACGTGGCCACCGGCTCCAGACAACAGCAAAAGATGCGGTTTCTGCGCCGGACTTACTATCAGCAGCTTTTTCATCTGGAAGAAACGGTATGACAATCAGGGCACATTTTTGACAACCTGCCACTACGATCATCACGATTCTTTAGAAGAGCTGGAACAATCTGCCGACGTTGGTTGTGACTTCTGCCAGTTTATGATCGACTGTTTCAAAAGGGGTCGGTTTTATGAGAACGAGCCCAGACAAGGAGGTGTTTCCGTCGAATGGCATGATCCAGGTGAGGAGGATTGGGACCTTGCCGATCAGTCGCTCTATACGACCGCGAAGGGAATGGACACGCCCTTGCCTGTTTGGCTCACCCTCATATACAACAACAGTCGCAATCCACCCTCAAGAAGTGAAAGAGTCGGCCACGGGACTGTCTATGAAACGCTTCGAGTCAATGTTGGTGATCTACCTTCAATCGAACTGAACCTGACAGTTCCTCGAGGTAGGAGAGACAGAACCCGCTGGGAGATTTCACTATAACTGAAAAATTTCAGGTGACACCCGGTTTGATAAATACCACATTGGCCGGTACCGCGTTGACCCTAACCTGGGGTCGCCAGTCAACCTCACCATCGCCAAAGGATGGCTCGATGACTGTTCAAATAACCACACGGCATGTTTCCCCGCCGAAAGCTCGATCCTGCCAACGCGGGTCCTCGATGTCGGGATATCAGAGAATTTGCCTAGTTGTCGACTGGTGGAAAAGGTCGGCGAACAAGGTCGTTATGTGGCCCTCAGTCACTGCTGGGGAAACAAGACGTCAAAACGTCTCACCAAGAACACCCTGCCTGATTTTCTTTCCTCTATCCAAGTCGCTGAATTGCCTGCCAACTTCCGGGACGCCATCCATGTCACGCGGCATCTTGGGATACGATATCTCTGGATTGATGCCTTGTGCATAATACAAGACAGCCCAGAAGATGTGAGTCCTCATCACCCTCCGCATTTTCCCCATTTTCATCTACATTAGTAAAGGTATTTCTGGGCCACTAACTTGAGACCATAGTGGGCATTCGAGTCTAAAAGGATGGGCTCTATTTATCAAGACGCAACGTTGACTATATTTGCTATGACGTCTAAAGGGAGTGAAGAAGGCTTCCTCAAGACAGTGAACCAGCCACAACCAAGTCCAAAGACCCTCAAATTATTCCCCGCTGCCGACAGTCAGAGGTCGGTGTTGGTGACAGGGAGGGATGTTGTAGAAGAAGACGACGAGCAACTGCGATTCAAGTCGGCGTTGAGGCGGCGTGGGTGGACCTACCAAGAATTTATTCTATCCCGTCGATCGCTGAAGTTCGGCACTCGCCAGATTTACTGGGAGTGTCGTATGCTATGCAACAACCTTGAAGGAGGCTACCCCCTCGGAAACAGTTATTACACCGATCGCGGGGTGATGCGCATGGCTGATATCGTTGGACAAGGCGGGAGAAGAAATACAACTGATATGAAGCGGCATTTTTACAAGGTGGTTTCGGAGTACAGCCACGGCAGAACCCTCACCAAGAGCTCGGACAAGCTCCCCGCGTTTTCGGGCCTGGCAGAGAGGTTCCAGGACGTCTTCGGTGGCGAATATCTTGCTGGCCTTTGGAGGACCGACTTTCACCGTGGGCTCCTTTGGTCCGTTGCTTTCCATTCGCTGTCCCCCTCCGTCATAGAGCCTTATCGCGCGCCATCGTGGTCGTGGGCCTCAATGGACGAATGGATCGACTTTGCTCCCTGTCCACCTCAGGCCCTCTTCCGGCTTGAGAGTTGGGATATCAGGCCTCTTAGCAACTTCAACCCCTATGGAGAGATAGACCCCGGAAGCGAGGCAAGTAGGCCATCCGTTACTGTCAGCGGCCTAACTATGCCATTTATCAGAGGAAACGAGATTCCAGATGCTGATGACGAGGAGTTGACTGAACACGGCGTGGTCACCTTTGACCTACTTGAGGACCCAGAGAAAGTATGGGAAGAGTCTAACGGCCCTGAAATACTGTTTGAAATTGTTGATGGCATCTGCTTGGTGTCTTTGCCATATGAGAAAACTTTGCAAGATGCAAGAGATCGAGGCCCGAAACCACCTTGCGAGTATCTTGCTCTTGCTGTAGGTGAAATAAACGTTGAGGGCCGTATCACTGAATGTGCTGGATTAGTTTTGCAGGAGTTTAAGAAGGAGTTTAAGAAGCAGTCTGAGGAGGAGTCTGAGGAGAGGACTTTTAAGAGGGTAGGGCGTTGGTATGCACAAGACAAGGGCTGGAGCTGGAAAGGGTGGAAAACTGAAAAGCTGAAACTGATCTAAGAAAGGGTGATAAAGCAGGATCTATTCAATTGGTCTATGCTATCGATCTATAGTTGGTTTTTGTTTTTATCTTGTTGAGCCTCTTGTCCCCCCTCCAGGATATGAGACTCAGGAAAAGTCTAATGTTGTTTGTAGATGCCAGAGAATCGTAGACGGGCAACCATTGCTTTAACGAGTGACAACTGAGAATTACTACTAGCAGAGTTTTTTCATCCTTTATTCTTTTTTTCTTTTTAGAATATCAAATCTGCTACAAGTGTTGCTAAAAGGCCAAATGAGTCGGCATAGGAATACCACCTATCATGTTGATCCCCGACGGATTCCTTTAGACGAACAAGGTCTCCGTTCCTAAGCATGCCATATGTGGCATTTGCACGCAGGTGACCGGCGTAACTGACGGCCCAGTCCACCTCATTTTCGGCACCCCATAGTGTTCCTGGGGAGGGTGCAGGGTCAAAGGGAAACTCTGCCATGGCTGGGGAAGCCTCCGATATTCGAGCGTGGAGAATTTTGTCAATAATGAGAAAGACAGTCGCACATCTGCAGTTGGGATTATTAGTGCAAGTCGTTTAACTTGATCTCGTTTCAAGTGCCAGATACGAACCTCCGACGCGATTCGAGAAAGACCCAGTCCTTCCACGGAATCATTCCACCTTGAAGCTCCTCAGAGCTGACGGCCATGCCAAAATTAGTTGCGATAGAGCGACAGACCGCCTTGATTTCTCTCCAGTAAGTACGCAGGTATGAGGGGAGGATTCAGTTGCAGCTACTCACATGTACTGAAACTAGGAGCTGAGTATCAAAGTTGGTATAGTCATGACGTCCCTCGGTAATCCGCATCAAGACGTAAAGAATGAGAGACTGGAGAGCCTCGAGACTCTCCCACTTGTCGAATTTGATGTGCTTTGAGTAGAACTTTGCATTAGAACCAAATATGTAGACCCAAGAATTGTGGCACGTACATCATTGAGCAGCCGTTCTTGTTCCATCCGAATCAAACTCCATATAAGAGTCTTATTCATTCCACGGCCAAGAAACAGCACTTTTGCCAGCTTGGTGGCGGCATAGAGTGGACTCGGACGATTCGTACCTCGTTCCATCAAATCCCGATATTTGGGATGGATGAAGGGGGGGATGGAGTCCCGATCAGCCATCACGTAGAGGTAGGAGCCTAAAGTATGCAAAGCAAGGTCACCGGTAAGCTCGAGCTCCGGCTTCGAGAATTTGCGGCGTTCAAGCATCGATGGATCGTGATAAGGTAGCGATGCCGGGATCGATGTCTGTGAGCGTCCCGAGTCTGTGACATGATCAGATGTTCCCTGAGCCTCGCCGCTCGAATGAGTGGCCTCCACGTCCACACTGAGATGATAGTCTCCACTCAGAGGTGTCATGAGGTCTAGCACATCCGAGAATCCAGTTCCTACCACTTCGTTATCCCAGGTGGGAGTAGAGGTTGAGAGCTGGCTGTCTCCCGAAACTATGTCGATGAGGGGAGCAAGATCGGACCTAAACTTGTCTAGAGACAGGATTGGATCGTCTGCGCCAAGAAAACCGTTATTGTTCGACGGAAAATCCTGCGGGAGTCCACTTCCGGCGACAGGTAGACTGCTAAAGCCTGAGTTGCCCGAGAGAAGAGATGGGTAAGTACAAATTTTGCCTCTGGCCATGCATCGAGAGCAGCCTCCAGGATCACTGCTGCAGCGAACCTTGGCTCGCACACATTCATCACAAGCTTTCCTTCGAGGCACTGGGCTCGATAGGTTCTTTCTGCGACAGTATGAGAGGTGTTTACTGGCTCTTCCTGCGTCTTGTCAGTTGGTGTTAAATGGCTCTGCTGGCAGTCCTTACGGTGGTTGTCATTGGTAAAGGACTTTTGGCAAATGGGACAGTGTAGATCTTTTCGCTTGGAGGCCGGTTCCTCCATCTTGGATAAAAACGACCTTCATACGGCTTGATTGCAGACGTGATGCTTTTTTGTTGCCTTTGTAGGCTAGGTAATCAATCGGTCAGGAGAGACTGCATCAAGGCTACGGAGTTCCGTGGACGTGCATGTCCGTGATATAACCGATGTCGATTAATAATGCATTTTAGAGGATCCTAGTCAAGACCAAGCTGAGAGGGGAAAACCGGCTAGCGAATCAAAACCCCCCTCGAGCTTGTCTCCTTAGACATCAACTCCATCCCAACCCACGAAAGATAGACCGCCAAGCTTAGTATTGAGTAAATCGGTGCTCATGATGTCTTCCTTTCTCGCCTTTAATTCATCCACATCCCAGTTTACCCATACGAATTTGCCCTTGAGAAACTTGGCTTCCGGGCTGTGCAGCCACACGCAAAATTGGCCGGGCAGATCAACTATTGCGCAAGTGGTTAGTCTTGTGTTGTACAGTGTCTAGGACTGACACAGAATAGGTACAGAGCCGGACGGGAAGAGACTGACCGTCATCTAGGCCTCCATGACCGCTTTTGCGACTCATAGCGCTTTCGACGACACCAGGGTGAACATTCACCACGTGTAATCCAGGGTTCTCAAAGCCTATGTAGTCGAGCAGCTTGCTCGCCGCCGCCTTACTTGCAGAGTAGCCGGCCGCGCCGGCCTCCAGCGGTGGAATGTGAGACATGGCCGTCGAGATGTTCACAAGACAAGCTTCTCCAGCTGCGTGATTGGCAAATGCTCTCACACAGTGTATAGTCCCAAGGATGTTGGTGGAGAACGCAGTCCACCAGTCCTGGATGTCAAAGCCTGAGCTGAGCACAGGTTTGGGTACTGGTAGGAACGCGGCGTTGTTGACAAACACGTCTATCTTGCCGAAAGTCCGGTCAATCTTGTTGAATCCTCCATCGACCTGCTCCATGCGATTGATGTCAGCAACTACGACCAGGACCTTTGTCCCCGGGAATGCTGTTTCAACAAGATTCTTGGCCGTAAGCAGTCTTTCCTCAGTACGACCGATGATGGCTATCTTGGTACTTCCAGCGGCGGCAAATGCCTTTGTGATGGAAGTGCCAATGCCAGAACCGCCGCCTGTGATGACGACCGTCTTGCCCTTGGCCGAGAGCTCTGGGCGTGATGGTGAGATGGCGGGGTACGGCTTGTCGTGCCATACTTTGGTGAAGGAAGGGAAAGGTGGAGCGTCCATGACTGCTGGCGAGTCAAAGGTCGGTTGGAATTGTTGATACGATGGCGAGTTGGGTCTTTTTGCTTTAGAAAGAATTTGTTTGCCTTGAATTGGAGTAGTGTAACAATCCAGGAAGGCGGCAGATATGTTCCATTGCTTCCCTTTATATACTTCATCTCACTGGGACAACTCCGGACGGATCTGTGAAGTTCCAGGAGTAACTCGGAGTTGTCTAATGCCACTCGTCAAAAAGGACTCCGTGCAGTTAGCGTCGGCCGACAAGTGGCGTGAGCGGGAGCGACTCAGGCCAGGAGCCTCTAGACATCTCCGGAGGTATTCATCGGCGGTTAGCTAAGGGCTTGGGTTAGCAGCAAGGTTGCGAGTCTGGTGCGGGACTTGGTGATGGCGGGATGAATGGCTCTCCGACCACATAGAGGCATTTGGAGATGGGCCAGCGGTCATATTGCGGTGACCATGGGGCAGTGCTGCTTCTTGCCACCAGTTTCGGACGGCTAGGCAAACCATAGTAATACTCCTCCTGCTCTTCGAGGCTTGGTGGTAGGTGATGGGTGTCGACCATGATGGTATTCTAAAGTTCGCCGTCGGGGGGCGTTGGAGGACCATGGGCTAGGCTTCTCGCCCAGTGGGACATGATGGCTATTTATGTTGGTAAATTAATGATATGGATGGATGGTTTGATGGGACGGTAGTCATGTAGGATCCCAGGCCTTCTTGATTACCTGTGCTTAGTGGCTCGGGATAATAACAAGTTTAAGCACCCGGCCAAGTGTGAATACCGCAGTTGATCCAATGTTCTTAGCGAAAGCATCCAAAAAAGTTCTCTGGCAATTTGCCATGTGGTTATCTGGAAGCATTCACCTGATATCAGAGCACAGCCCGAGTCTGTAGCCTCGAGAGCGTATTAGCGACATGCTGTATAGCATTTAGGTTGGTTTTGATACGTATGTTGAAGCATTGATATCCATATGAAGGGCATCGCCCTGATCTATCTATTCTCTCAGTTATCCCATCAAGGGCCGGGCTTTAATAACAACAAAGAACACAATATCAACACTTCATAGGGTCATATCCCGATGCTAACACTGTGGCATCCTTTCAGTATTTTCTATTGCATGCAACAGAAGACTCACACCTAGCTACATCATGAGGTGGAGGAGGCTCGATGAGGTCAAATTCTGCTCTTTTACCGCAGCCCTCCACCAACGCTCCAGTCTAGCTGATGTCGCCTTGTATTTCGTCCTCCTCGTATCATTCATCAACCGGCTCATCCAAAAAGGTTCGTCATTCTCGGCTTTCCCTCACCTGAGCCCAGCCCGAGCTCCGACAGCCTCAGCCATCGCTCAGCCGTGGCTCTGGAAACGGGATTCGAATTTAGTACGCTTGAGTTTCGTCTCCGACTTAACTGGCATCTGACCCTCATTAAGTTAGCTTGGTCAATGCGGCCAATCGTTGATAGCTTCTCTGCAGTCCAATAACTCCAGCAGACTTTTTATTCATTGGAGGTGATCAAAATAAGAGAGAAAAGCCTCGGAATTCCAATGAACCAATGGGAATTCTTAGCCGAGAGTCGGAAATGCTGTCGGATATCTACGGGGGATGAGCCAGTTAGAGACCTACGCCTAATATTTTACCCCGACATCCTCGAGAATGCCACTGAAATAAGGTAAATCCTACTTAAATAGACTATAACAAGCCTCTTGGAAACTCTGGCAGTGAGTTTAGTAATCGACCGATGGCTATTTCTACACTTAGACTTCAAATAGGGAACAAGGCGGCATACTTACATGCTTCCATGGCGGTTCTAAATGGTACATGCGATACAGATTGATACAGGCTGAAAAGACACTTGCCACTTACGAATGGACTGCGACGTCTGAGTCACAACTTTGCCGAAGGCAAACTCGGAGATAGGCACATCACCAAAGCGAAGGAGCAGCCCTTGGAAGCCAGGGATTATTCTTGGGCGAGACACGGATTTGAACTAACTCTTGCCAGAGGCCCCAAATAAGGACTGGTCAAGCCTGAAAGCAGTGTATTGGGTGCTTTTATTTTCGTAGATTGAGAGAATGCCGTTGTCAAAGAACACATTCAGGGGTTGTACATGCCACAGGGACCTAACGAGACTGGAAGAAGACCAAGAACAAACAACTCGGCAGGCTGATTTTGATGTATTATAATCCCCGAGCACTCAAAGCGAGTCTCCTCTCGTAGAAGCGTTCTTGCTCTCTACTATGATACTGGTCTGCTTCCGGATTCCAGGAGACATGATGAGAATGTTCTCGGTACTGTCATCCAGATGCGCCTCAGTCGACACGTGTGCTTCGTGGTCAGTTCCACTCCCAAGTGGCCTCATGCCAGATTTCTTGCTCTTCCAGCTCTGCAAAGCATACTGCGAGTTCAAATTGTATGATGCTGAAGAAGTGGCCGCCCTCGACTTTTCGGCAAAGTACTTGACGAGGGGCGAGAGTGTTGGTATAGAGGCGATGATGATGCCCGTATTCGTTTCGATGATGGACCATAAGATGGCCTTCGAGGAGTCGAGGTAGTTCTTTAGGTTTTGGATGGTCTGGATTCGGATGACTTGGACGATTGTGACAAAGATGCCGAGGCCGAAGAGGCCTAGAAGAACAATCTTTTTGCGGCGCTGGATCTGAGATTTGAGGAGGGCAGGGAACGGCAAGACCAATCTATAAAGGCGTCAGCTCGAGCCAAAGAAGGTGATTAAGTACAGGGACGGGGTCAGTTACACCATGACATCAAACAGAATCGTCAGCGAGGAAAAGCTGAGATAAAATGGCACGGCGTCTGCGCAGTGGCCACCTGTGATACTCTGATCCCACTGCTTCGCAATCTGTTGACTAGGGTTAGTGAATTGTGTCTTGTACACAGGGCTACCCTCATACCGGAGTGCAGAGAAAAAGAAAGACGCAGATAAAGGCAATGTGCGCCATGGTGATGATGACGGCGACGATAATGGCCGCAATGCGGTAGTTGCCAGGAAAGACACGCATATACGATAGAAGCAGGCTCATTTTAAAGCCATAAATACCAACAACATAACTAATCAGTCAACATGGATGTCCCCGCGATGTTGCAGGAATACTTACAATGGTGCTCCTATGTATTGAACCTACTTCCCGTTAGTCGTGCGGAAAGACCTGCAAGAGGAATTGTCACTCTCACCAAGCCAAACGTGTAGACGTTCTCGTCGGGCATGTCTTCCAGCTTCGTAAGACCAAGTCCCCATGTTGTTTCTTTACTTCGGTCAGTATCAAGACTTGTTCGATGTATGGAGAGAACGTACGGATAACGGTAGCCGTGGCGTATCCACAGATGCCAAGCTAAACATCAAAAGTCAGCCAAGAAAGGGAACAGTGGAGATTGGAACAAACCCAGGCAATGACAATCACCCAGTCATCTAACAGCCAACAGTGTCAGCAATCCCAATACACCGGTCTGTTGGTTGAGGGGGCCCGCTTACCGTGGCCAAAAGACTTGATCATGATCCCTCTCACATAGAGTCTGAGACACACGATGCACAACGAGAGAGCCGTGAACCCTGTCGTTATGCCCGTGATTTTCGGGCCATCAGTCGTCGTCCCCTCTGCTGTGTTGCGGACCCAGGCCATTGTCGTGCCGCCTCTTTGGGATCTGCAAGGGAGAGTTGTGGAGATGGGAGTGAAGATTCCAGGCCAAAGCAGACAGAGGGAACAGCTTCTATTTGGTTGCCAAGTTCGGTCATCACCAAGAAAGATGTGGCAAAAAGAATCCCCCAAGTTTCATCCCCTGATGCCTTGGTGGCACTTTTGGACGCCGCTCGCGTTTCCACGACGTCCACTGCAGAAGAAATTGGCATCCCACGCCTGAATCCTGTGGCTTGAATATTAACAAGGAGTCCTGCGGAGTCAAAGTGCCGGGGATACCAGACCCAGTGCCGGCACGTCTCGATTCCGTTGTGGCACGTAGCATCACCGTAGTTAGCATCACTCCCAGTGCCATGGATACAAGGGCGCAGATCCAAGTCCACAAATGAAATAATGCCTCAAAATGACGGATTTCTTTCCTTCACCTTGCTTTGCTTACAAAGTTGTGGCTGCATTTGGTGCTGCAGACCGTGTCTGGGTGTCATCAACGGTCCTAGTTTTTTCCCCTGTCATTTATGCAGCTAGTGGTCGTAGAGCCAACAGACGGTTGCACCGCTGTCGAGTTGAGAGATTTAATCGAGATGTCTTCTCCCAGGTCCATGGACCGGGCAATGACCTCTTTCGGGCAGGTGCATGAGTGAGTCCTAGGGGGCCATGAGTTCGTGATCCGAAAACTTAGTTCTTTATCGTGTTGGAAGCTTTGTTCAAGTGATCTTCCCCCTCGTTGAGGTCAATCAAACGGATGATCTGATTAGCGACCTGCCAAACCCAAGTCCGTCCTCGAAATAGGTGGCTACTAGAGCAATGCTAGAGCAATTGAGGGCTAGACTTGGTCTCTGCTCTAAAAGATCACCACGTCCCGCCTCAGCAAGGTCGGATTGCCCCCTCTCTCCTGCAGGTTGCATTGCTCAGGGGGGTTGGACCACTGATCCTTGACAATACCCCAGCGATAGCACCAGCCTTCTTGGCGAGCTCCCCGGATGCATGGGTCAGGGTCCCACGAACCAACAGATTGAATGGTCCGATTCTCCGTAATTATGCTGCCGAGGTGATCCAAGCACCGGACGTCAGCAGTAGATTACCTGCTTGAACCAATTGTTATAGATCCCTTCCGCCCACTCGAAACTCAAACCGCCATCCTCCCCTCACACATCCTCTCACAATGCTGCCCCGTATTGTCTCTTCCCTGCTCCTCTTGGCCAGCGGCTGCAGCGCTACGGCGCCTCCCAACCAGGCCAGCTGCAAGTGCTTCCCTGGAGACTCGTGCTGGCCGTCTCAGAGGGATTGGGCCCGCCTCAACAGCACCGTTGGAGGGCGGTTGATTGCA
Organism: Fusarium protoensiforme; assembly: GCA_011320165.1. Lineage (NCBI taxonomy): Eukaryota > Fungi > Ascomycota > Sordariomycetes > Hypocreales > Nectriaceae > Fusarium > Fusarium protoensiforme. Next base: position 36,719 of record JAANQP010000422.1, on the reverse strand, counting down.
ACGGTTCCACTGGGAACTCCTTGCCACGACCCTCGCTACAACGCTGAAGAGTGTGCACACCTGCAGGATGAATGGCTCTATTCGTCGATCCAGTAAGTTCTTCCCCCCTGCATACGTCCCGTATCCATGTCCCCGGGTTAGGCTCAGCCACTGATACCACGCAGTATCGAGTCAACCTCCTCGGTGATGGCTCCCATCTTTGCAAATCAGAGCTGTGATCCATTCCAGCCCAGATCCAGGGCTTGTACCCTGGGCAACTACGTCAGATATGCAGTCGACGCCAGATCTCCCAAGGATGTCGCTGCGGCTCTGAAGTTTGCTCAGGACAAGAATGTGCGCTTTGTGATTCGCAACACTGGCCACGACTATCTCGGCCGCTCCACCGGCGCTGGAGCCCTGGCTGTGTGGACTCACAACCTCAAGGGCACCAAGGTCTTGAACTGGAAGGACAAGAATTACACTGGCAAGGCTCTGAAGGTCGGGGCCGGTATTCAAGGTCACGAGGCACTTGCTGCTGCCAATGCTGCGGGTCTGGTGGTTGTGACCGGAGAGTGCCCTTCTGTTGGCCTTGCTGGAGGCTACGTTCAAGGAGGCGGTCATTCAGCGCTCAGCACCAACTTTGGTCTCGCAGCTGACAATACCCTCGAGTTTGAAGTTGTGACTGCTCAGGGAAAACTGCTCAAGGCCTCCAGAAATGAGAACAGCGACTTGTACTGGGCCTTGAGTGGCGGCGGTGGCGGCAACTATGGCGTTGTCGTGTCCCTGACTGTTCAAGCTCACCCCGAGGCCAAGGTCAGCGGCGCCAAGTTCCTCGTCACTCCGTCCAAGGACAAGCCGGATCAGATCTACGACATCATTGACGCCTTCCATGCTGCTCTGCCTGATATCGTTGACTCTGGCGTCATGATCATCTACTTCTTTTCCGACTCTTTCCTGCAGGTGCCAGCCATGACTGCCTACAAGAAGACGGAAGCCGAGGCCAGGAAGATTCTCAAGCCTCTCGCCAAGTCATTGGCTGCCCTGGGCGTCACGTTTGAGCCAACTTTTACCGAGTTCTCCAGCTACTATGAGCATTACGACCACTACTGGGGTCCCCTCCCTGCTGGCAACATTCAGGTCGGCACACAGCTGTTCGGTGGACGTCTGTTGCCCCGTTCCAAGCTCCCTGAATTCTCTCCTACCGCACGTCAGCTCGCTGAGATGGGTGTCATCTTCATCGGCGTCGGACTCAACGTGTCCAAATTTGGAGGCAAGAACGCCAACGCAGTGCTGCCCCAGTGGCGAGACTCCATCGTCCAGGTCTCTCTGACTCTGCCCTGGGACTTTGAGGCCCCTTGGGAGGACATGCTTGAGACGCAGCACAAGATCACTTATGAGGTCCAGCCTGTGATTGAGGCTGCGACACCCGGGGCGGGAGCGTACATGAACGAAGCCGATTTCCAGCAGCAGGATTGGCAGGCCACCTTCTTCGGCGCCAACTATAACAAGCTGCTGAAGATCAAGAACAAGTATGATCCCAAGGGCCTGCTGTATGCCACAGCTGCTGTTGGCAGTGAGGCATGGGAGGTAGCTGATAACGGCCGGATGTGCGAGGCGAGACGCTGAGTGGGTAGACGACCCAATGAAGATGGACGATCAATACTGTAACTAGCAAGTGAATGCCATGTCTGTCTTCTGGAGACTTAATGTCACATCATCCCCTATCCACTTTGGTGCATGCCGTGATCTTAGTCCACCCCTAATGGCACCCACGCACGGAAGCAATACGGGAAGCCCAGGGTGCTATGGAATCTTTCTGACGCTCCATAGACGCATGGGCTCGCATGCCCAACCATGGATAGAAGGAACCAAGCGACCGGAACAGGGGCAGAAGTGCAACCATGCCCTAGGAGAGGGGGGGAGAAGAGAGGAAACATGGTCACAATGTCAACGTGACTTATTTCCCCGCCTTGCCGCCTGACGCGCGGTCTCATCAAGCTAGCTTAGACTCTACGGGCGAAACTTGTCAAAGCCTTCCGCGCATCCCGCTCAACCGCGCGCGCCGGTTACATCGTCGCCGCCTCGCCGCACAAGATAGCACCACAAGCGGATCGACGGATAGTTGCCGCGTGTGGAGAGAACAGGGCAGGGCTACAGGGATGCGGTTAAAGTTCACGGCCCCTGCCTTGCAACCCCCTACCAGACAGGGTGCCGCTTCCTTCCAGGGCCTTGCAATGGCATCGTGTCAGGACGGAATGGGGCAGTTCGTCCGCTTTAATTCATCTTGATTCTCGGTACAATCCGTCTGCAAGGCCGGCGATACGGGTCTATATCTAGGTCCGGTGCTCTCGGCCGCCATGTCAGCGGCTCCAAAGACCGGACGGCATCCTCGATTAGTTGCCGCCTTGATGAAATAGTCAGCTCAAGCGGGAGGCGGGTCAAGCAAGGCAGCCTTACCCCAAGATTAGCGGCCGACAGGAATCGTCCAAGACGCAATTCTCGTTCGAGTATTTTGCTTTTTCTGAGAGCAAGCTTACAAAGCCAAGACGCCAGCGTCATAAGCGTCAAGACTACTGCATAGAGAGAAGCACTATTATTGCATGGGTCATTTCGAGGCGACGGAAGGGCAAAGTGCTTCGAGTTCAAGCCATAACGCCTTCGTTAACGTGTCGTGTCGTTGTGGCGGAGAGTAGCGCGATGTGAGCAAAACCCCTGGAGAAACAAGCCGTTGTTCAGGTGCCAATATCACGTAAGATCTGCGGTCATGGAGAACTACTGGAGGCTAAAATCATCCTTGGTGTAGATACAAGGCAAGGGGGATTGGGCACGGAGAAAGGGGGTTGAATTCGAGGCCCGGTTGAGGTGGTATTGAGTACAGGGTAGGTTGAGATTTGCTCGTCCAGGTATGAGGTGTTTGACAAAGGTTAGCAGACGATATTCCTACTATAGAGTGGTCAGCTGGCACTATTTTAGGATATCATGTCGTAGTGTGAGTTTTTGGGCAATCCCATCAAAGATTTAAATGCCAATAGTCGATGTGTCCTAGGTTGTGTCCACAATCCTTTGGTTTCTGACCTTAACAAGACGACTCCTCCTCTCGCACAAAGACAACTAATGTATCTGGGTCCCTGGCCATGCCCATTAGTCGAATTCTGACTGCTTAATTAATAGCAACTCGAGTTTGATTAGACCGTAGTGCATACACTGATCTTTTGCCAAGTACCTATGAAATAATAGCCAAGACGGGCCACTTCACCAAGTAACACAAGTCTTTGCCGCGATCGGACACCTCAAGCGAGCATATGCCGGCCTCCGTCAGCTAGTATAGTCGTGGTCTGAGGTCTCTTGCCGTGGACGGGTACTGTGCAGACGCATCATTCAGGTATCGTGAGTGAATGGCAGGGATGCTGTTCTAGTTTCAGCCAGGCGTAACGTTGTACTACGTTGGATATCCTAGAAATGCTTGGCATGCCCAACTCAACATTTAGACGCGTGCACAATCACGTGGGCTTGAGTTACGACGAAGCCGTAGGTGCCTTGCCTCAGAGGTGCGTCGATTGGCCATGGTCGCCCGCCGAGACATGGCACAGCGGCATGTAACACTGGCGAGGGAATTCTTCGACAGTATACGTGCCGCTGATGGGCTGGAAATATATCTTGTACGAGGTAGTGAAGCGAGGGCACTGTGTTTATCTGACTTCAAATAGACCTAGCTCAGCTCCATGTGTATTTCAGACCTTGGATGACCTCATTGCCGCCCGTTTCCGGTCCAGTCCCGCCTGAATTTTCCGTTATTATTTGGGATAGGCGCAGGTCAGGAATAGCTTCCGCTTCGATGCAACGCAAACCTGGCTATAGTGGTGAGATGCAATCATTTGTACTGCAGCCTGCCGGCTGGGTTAGTGGACACATAACTGTGAGTTGCTCAGATGAGGAGCTAACTGGAGGATATCACCTTTTAGAATAGTGTGTTCTCGGATATTGTGCCTGTTCAATTTGTTTTGTGTTCCGTTCCTTCAGGCAACCGCCATGCTCACATTTCACCGAGCCAAAGCTCCCAGGTATATATGCCAGCTAGAACCTCCCTAAATCCACCACCATCAGCCCGTAATTGGACCCCAGCTTTACCGTCAAAACCCATTCATCCTTGTTTTCTAACTCGACAAGTCAAACTACGACCAACATGTGCAGAGTCACGGCCGGAGATCCGCAGGACTTGGACACCGTCAAGGTTGATACGAGTGTCGAGAGTCCCAACAGTAGGCACATCTCTCCAAAAAAAAAGCCGATGGGATTCCCCACTCACGTAACACAGAGCTACGCAAGGCTATGGATTGGACCGTTGTTTCTCATGAACTATTTAATGAGACAGACGAAAATGAGAAGCTTGTCAAGCTGATTGTCCCTGATGGGCACGACATCGCAGGCTACCACATCCGCCTTCGTATCAAGTGGACATTGGACCTGCCCAACAAAGGAGCCTCTGACAAAGAATGGAAAGAGGGACACTTCATTGAGAGAGATGTGCAGTACGTTGACGAGGGAAAAGTCTTGGTGTACTGGAAGGAAATGGGGGGAAGGGACGCTGTGTCTGGAATTCCGGGGGACCTTGCCCATGTACTTCGTATCCTTGAGAAGGGGAAGAAACGCAAGAGGGGCGAGATCATGTACAAGATCCAACTTGTGGGATACTCTGACGCGTAGGACGAAGTCGGTCGCTGGACTCGGGAGCAGCTCAAGTACAACTACCCTGAGCTTCTACAGGAGTGGGAGGGAAAAGAGGACTGAAAGGGAGAGAGCAGGCTCGCTCAAGATCTATTCATCACGAGGAGGAGTATGATTGGGATACATTGCATGAATAGTCAAACCTGAACACGCTCCTAAGAGGGTACCACTGGTTGATTGCCTAGACTGGGTAGGGGAGAGAGAACGAGCCATGTCGATGTGCAGCACCAACAGCAATCATGCTGTATCTTATGGGTGGACACACATGTGCCAGTGGAAGAGCGTAGCAAAGCCAGAAGTTGGATGAGCTGTGCCAACTGGAAAGCTGATCCGCCGTGGAGTGTAGGAAGTGGTGAAAGTACAGACTTTCAAAGTCGGATGAGAAGACAATCTCATTGATAGTAGGGGGGAGCGTCTCCCTTGACTCGCGAACGACTGACTGTGACATGTTCGCGTTTGCTTTTGCCCGAGGCTGTCGTTTCTTGTGCTCCGGGGGTTTTGGGTGGCCATCGCACTTCCATTTTTCGTCACATTTTTCGTCACGACAGCGATGGCAGGTTGGTTTTTCTTCGTCGCATTTCAAACGTCGTTTTCTGATCATGTTAGCCCGCGTTAGTACATGAATACGTCCCATCTAATACTGGAGAGGGAGCAGGGTATGAAGTCACACACTTGCTATTTATGTCTGGTCAGTCCATGATGGTGTGCCAAGCCAAGGGTCGAGATTGCTCCAACATACTAGGTAGCGCATCCTGTGTGGACTTTTGGGCCCGAAGCCCTTGTAAACTTGGGCTTGGCGGGAGAAGGGGAGGCGACAGCCATGGTGGCATTTTTACGATGTGTGGAATAGAAAGCGAGAAGCCGCTCAGGGTTGACGTCGGGAGCTGGTCTCTTGGGGAGGGCTTGCTGATGGATTCATGAGTGAGTGTGTTCAGTCAACTCTAGGTGGATAACAGCAAGGCCGTATTTATGGGAGGGTCAATTAGATATGATTCCAAAATGGACTTTGATTGAAGAGGACCTCTAGCGACTTGTCCCGTGCGCGTGTCAAATGTCAGGCACTTCTATTTGTTGACATGAGGTTGTCAAAGAAGCCCAATTTTATCGACACTTGAGTAAATAAGTGCGGTCTCGAACCGGCCAAGAATACAAGGTAGATATGAAGGAGGGCTTGAGTACCAAACCAGGACATATTTCTCTGAACATGAAAGCACCTGACGGGCATTCTTCCTCTCTCAATCGACAGAATTTATAGTATCACCCCATCCCATTCTGTGTGCATACAAAGACCTTCATAGGATGGAAGAATGGCTCATGTTAGCAAAAGAAGAAGGCTTGAAAAGCCACAGGGCACCATGAATCTTTGCTACGAAATGTGTTGCTTGAGATCGAGCTTTGGAGCCAATGTGATTGGCGCAGCTCAAGACAATGGGCGTCGGACAATTTTCACAAGCTACCCTTTTATCTCTACTGGGTTTCTGAATGGAAACCCATGCTAAATGACAATAAACAGATATCACTAGTCTATCTTCCCAATACACAATCTACTATTCCTCAAGAACATGAAAGAGCTGCGAGGTTTATGAGGTAGTAACTAGATATTGAATGATACTTTAGTCAAGAAGGAAGTCTCTTTGGAAAAGGACGAGTATTGAAAGCCTCTTTCAGAGACGAGATTACCGATGATCAGGAGAAAGAAATCACCATAGCTTATGATAGCCTTGAATAGATGCTGCCACGGCGGAAAATTTACTCTTGCGTTTTGGATAGTTTATGATGCTATTTCATCTTCCTTTGGGAAGATGAATTCCAGCTTGGCTTTACAACAAAGTTGAACTATAGATGCTCTGATATTAGAGAAAAGATGGCTCAGGACTTTGCTGTGTACTCTCAGAGCAGGCTGGCCTGTGTGGTTGGTGTGCCAAGGGTCTCCCTCTACGCTCGCCAAATCGTTAGAGCTCTATCTGAGGCCCTGTACAGTTTGGTGCAACGAGGTTAGTGTCTTATCATGTCTTTGGCCAATGTGATGCTGCCAAGATATTCCATGGCTTGCAGCGGTGTGAGACGTGATAACTCGATGAGAGTAACCAGAGGAGCATGGGGGACCGGATCAGCCACAAACAGTCCGATAGCGGTGGAAGACGTGGGCGCTGCATATCCAGCAGATACCCTCGGATTCATCGCCTCACTTTCTCCTCTCGCAAGCTGTCTCCTAATTTGGCGGTGGCGGAGTCTGTCCCCTGTTCTTATTGCTTTTTGTTGGGCGGGAACTCCCACACCCGAGAGAATCACAATCAGTCTAAGGCGCCTCAAGATGCCCCTTAATCTTGGGCAACTCCTGTTGGGGAACCGAGAGAGCGATCGTTTCAGGGGAAGAAGTCTGTCCATCGAGTGACATCTCATTCCTTGCCTGGAGGCTACTATTCCGCCTTGCTTGGCACTTACGAAGGATGCCGAGGGCGGCCGCTAGAAACATCAGCTCCTCACCGAGTTACTCCGTCACATACGGTGAGCTCTGCGCTTCCAATGTAATTGGTTGGTCAGAACGCCACGACAGCCTCACGCAAGCAGAGAATTTTATCACTTTTGACTGTTGCCCTGACAATTCCCCCTTTTCCAACATCTTAACACGATACTTTGTAGTTTTTAAAGTTCCTTTACTCTCGCGTCTTTCATCGACAACCTGCAATTGCCATCAGAACATACAATCTCAACCAGTCACCATGTCCTATCTCTACTCCCGCGGAAGGGAGCCGCCCCCTCGCAGCCGCTCCCTATCACTCCCAGCATGGTATCATCGCATCCTGGAGTACCCTGATCGCACCGTTACACCCGGAGACTTTGACGAGGATCTCTCGGACGTCTCTTCAGAGTTCGAAGAGGAATCCGGAGGCGATTCCGAGGTTTGGTCTACCGGCCATCCATCCGACGACGAGAGATCCGAGACTCGCTCCCGTGCCGGGTCCGAATATGACTACTACTACGAGCTCAAAGAGCAACGAGAGGAGCGCAAGTGGGAGAGAAAGCAGGAGGCCGAAAACGGAAAAACCACAATGAAACAGGACGCCCAGAAATTCGAAGAACAGATGGAAAAGGACGTCAAGAAGGTGTTTGACAAGGTCAGGGGGCAACGCGGTGCTCGCAAGAAGCTCTTTCTCCGAGGCCGCGTGTTTAACCTGAGCTCCCTCGACCACTTCCAACATGCATACCTCGGACATACTGATCAATACATGTCCAAGTATGTCGAGTTTTACGATTACGCCGAGGCCGGGTATGACGACCCGCCAGGGTCCTATCGCCCCCCGCCAGGCAAAGAGCCGGATATCGTAGGCCACGTCCGTATGCATGAGCAACGCGTCAGTCAATTTTGGGGGCCGGCCCCTCCCCCGCGCTGCGGCCTCGGAGAGTTCACGGTGGAAACCGAGGATAAGGAGCATGACCTAGTTTTCCAATTTCTTGACAATCACCACTTGATCATGAAGATGCCTCGGGAGTTGGTCTTTGCCAGCCATCTTCGGGCGATGCCGGCTTCGGCCCCGGAAACCTTTGTCTTTTACGGCGTTGAGGAGGAGTGGGCAGCGGGTCGCAGGGGGAGTGGTTGATCTTTTGGGGGCTTTGGTGTATAGAGTGAGGGGTGTTGTAGCTGGATGGTGAAAATATGAAGTCTTGTCTTTAGCAATCTTACAAGACGACCTGTCACTGTTGTTGGAATACTTGTCGAATGCGTTGTGTCAACCGAATTTACATAAATAGAGGGGTACGAACTCGGGTCTGGCTTGATGAACTTTCCCTGATGCTGCCGATGTTGGAGTTACTGCCCATATTTCTTGATGCGATAGGTAGTATTGACACTAACGGTATTGGACATGCTAGCTGATAGCTTCTCGATTGCGTGAGATGTCTTGTCGACAGACAATTTATGGCCAACATCGCAAGTTGAATCTTATTAGTACTAGTTTAGTAGAGCATCTATTGTCGATCTGATTATGAATCAAGTAAATGCCGAAAGAACCCAACCATCGTCTCCACTTGGAGCCCGAAGCGCTCTTCTCCCCTTCGCGATTGCACCCAGTCCAGTCTGACTGGTCCGTGTAATACCCTAGAGTCAGTTGAAGTCCATTGCGTTGTGTAAATTATGACGATGAGCCTTTTCGAGATCCAGGTGGGATGAAGAAACCAGGGATCGGTAGAGGCGGATTCACCTCTTGACCCAAGTACTCGGGATTGTCAACTGCGGCATCGACGATTGCCTTGACTCTGTCGTATAGCTCCGGAGCTTCGGCGCGACCTTTAGGCTGAATCTGAAGAAGTCGATCGTTAATAAGAGTCACCAGATCTCCAAGGGCAGTCCCATCTTTGCACAGAGGATGCCCTCGCAGATGTCCAATGCCCTCGGTCACGGCAGGATGGATTTCTGCAGATTGCTTCGGCTCGCGTGAGAAGAAGTTGCCTGGCGAAACTGGATCGTTTTGAGCTTTCCTCTTCGCGTGGAATCCGTTTACCGCTGTGCAGTTGTACACAAGCCAGACGGTGAATTCGAGAAACATGCAGCCTGCGGACCACATGTCGTATCTTCGAGGCCTGGGGACATCCTTCTGTCGGTCGTCTTCTGCCTCGGGAGCTTCGTAAGAGACTGTCGATTCCGCCGTGATTGTCGCTGATTTTCTCAAGTCAGTTGCCTGTTGATGGAACTTGGAAACACCCATGTCTGCGAGAACCAGTGTTGCCGGATTGGCCCCTTTGGGTTCTTCAAAAACAAGGATGTTTTGCGGCTTGATGTCGCCGTGGCGTATCTTGTCGTTGTGGAGTGCACGAATGCCGTCGACAAGACCTAGAATCTGCTCAAGGGCCCATCGAATGAGGCCTGGTGTTCTGGGTTTGGAGTCCTCTCTTTCCCAAAGGTCTCTGAGCGTGCCACCGTTTGCCCAGGGAAAGAGAAAGTAGTACGTAGATCCCCTTTCGCAGGAAGCTAACAGGGGGATTAAGTGCCGGTTTTGTAGTCTTTGGATCCGGTCAAGGCTGTCCTTCTCTCTTAGGAAGTCCTCTTTCTTATGGATCTCTTTAATAGCGACGTGAGCCTCGTCATTTGCCTGGGACTAGGTCAGTAGATGTCATTACTGCTGTGCTTCTAGAAGTACCCGAAAGAGACGCTGATGCGCCGGGTGTAATCTAGCTTTGTGGACTACACCCATGCCCCCTCTCGCCTGTTCCGTATCACACTCGGTCAATGGCAAGGCGCACTCCGTGTCAAGCACAAAATGCGACCCAAGCTTGTCGAAGATTGGTGACTGAACCACCCATTGCTTCTTGAGAAAGGTTTCGACCTGGGCCCCTTTCCCCCATGACGTGGATGATGAAAATCTCTTGTTACCTCCCACAGAAGCGAGTACATTGTACTCACTATCATTGGCGTCGTCATCGTTGCGGCAAAGTGGGAGGTCGTCATCAGTGATGCCTTCGTTGATAAGCTGTTCTATGGCGGAAGACTCCTCCATGAGAACGAGAATACAAAAGACCCTCTTCGCCTCTGAGGCAATTTGGTGGGGAAGACGAGGCGAGAAGAGCTGTGTCGTCCATGGTAACTCGGCTTGGATGCTTTCAAGGGTAATCCTGTCTAATTCGTCCGCCGGTAAGAACTTGGGGAGGCGAGCAAGCAAACATGCGCGCAGGGACTGGTTTATTTGCGTGTACAGGGAAGCCATGGTGAAGGGGCGATATCAGCTCGCACGAATTGAACGATTGACAAGGCTTAACAGTACGTCTGACTAAGTAGGTGGACGATGAGAAGAAGTGATCATGTAAGGACAAAGTTCGTGCTGACGTGTCAAGCACAGAAGGGCTCATGGCATATCGGGACCTGGCAGACTCTCCGCGAACGTGCGGCTCTGTGCGATGGTAGCCTTACAAGGCAACTAAATGTGGCTTTCCGGTGTCATCTTGGGGGTGTCATCTGAAAGACCGGGCAGTCTGTGCCGAGTTGAAAATTGCAATAGCCTATGGCACATGCATGTCGGGTTGCAGCAATACTGTTACCGATGGTGTGAATAAAAGCCAATGAGCTCTTCTGGATAACAACCCCTCACCTGGGGTGATGGCATCCGGTGAAGCCGAAAGTGGCCGTGGAAGGCCTCAAAATTGCCTCGTTCGCAAGAATCCGGATTGAGGACAGGTAAAGGCGAACAAAGCCCAATTGATTCGAGATGAATAATTTCTGGAATTTGTAAAGGTTCCTAGCAAAGGTAATAGCCAAAAAGGCATCTGTCGTGCTCTATATTCGACAATGGCTGTGCAACATATGCTGGTCAAGGCTCTCAGCCTGATCGATAACCGAGGCAATCATCTCAGCCTGGGTGGGGGGAAAGACGCAGTCATCATGAAGTTTCTTTCTTGGCAAAGACTGTGCCTCCTCCACACTTTTTGGTGGTGTGTAAGATTGCAAGGCTACGACTGGCAAAAGGGAGCACTCGCACCCCTCTCACGTAAGACGTGTGTATTGCATTGGCTGATTTTGTAGGCACCAGATGAAAGGCAGCAAGGCAAAGAGGCAATGAGAGATAATGGATTTTCCCAATGCTTGCGTATCTTGCAACTGCCGGTGCAAGAGGTGCCTCGTATCAGACTGTCGCAATGCCAACCCCTACCCCTGAACCCAAGTGGTTGCCAGCCCTACAGACACGACCCAGTTCGCTACCAAGACAAGCATATGTCATCAGATCACCACTTTGCCTGCATATGCATCAACAACAGCCAATATCTGAGAGTACCCACGAGCGGCTGAAAACTTCCCCGCTTGTTCAGACCGGAGGAGTAGAACATGCTACCACTTAAAGGATGGATGCCTAAACCACTAGGCACCCTTTGCACAAATCTCCCATCAACATGGCATTCCTGAAGCCTTGGTTTCTTTTCAGCCCCAGAGTAACTTGGGAATTTCTCAAACGCGCATATCTCTTGATTCGACCGCTCTCCATGATAGCTATGTCTCTCATGTCTAGGATCTTTCCCACGGAAGCTGACAACACCACGCGATTGAAATTCATCACAAAGCTGCAGCACGCATGCAAGCAAAGCGCAATCTCTGGGATTTCATTCCTCCCTGAGGGCATGGTTTCCAGCCTGGTCACGCCCAAACAAGTGAGAGAGCTCATGCCTCGTGCCAGTCATGACTTGGTTCAGTTTGTCTGCAGCCATGCGAAAAAGGTCTTCTTGACCACTTTGCATAGCAGACATGACAGAGTCCATGCCGCCATGAGAAGTTTCTGCACCCATGGGATCACGGATGACGCGTTGCCTATCAAAGCCCTCATGAGGGCAGGCGAAGTTTGCGAGCCCATGAAAGAGGGGGAGTGCCCCCATAAGACGGATTGGCTGTGTTTCAGCTCATGGGAATGCTGCGAGATTTCAGATTTCCAAAAGAGTCAATGGGTATTCTGTGCGCCGGTATTCATGGAAAATAACTCACTTTTGAAACTGGAGGAAAGCCACATTCTTCCCTTCACATCGGTGGAAGAGATTGGTACAGGAGGACATTTCAGTACAGTCTCCAGGGCTAGAATCCACCCTGATCATTACCGAGGCTATGCGTCCTCAAGCAAGGTAAGTTATCAGGGGAACAAGCCAGACAGGTCTGGAAGCTGATCAACCGCAAACTAGGACGCGAATGGACAGTTTCACGTTGCTTTGAAGCACATGAAAGACCTCAGAGAACCAGGGTACAATGTCCGAGGTGCATGGGCGAGCGAAGCGGAAGCCCTCGTTCAGATCAACCAACTCCATAACAAACACTTGATTCGCCGCACGGGAGCGTTCAAGGCGGGCAAGAACTACTACATCATGTTTGAGTGGGCTGATGGCGGCACCCTTCGCGACGTCTGGGAGAGGCAAAACGTTGACCACACCGAGTTAAACGGCCATCGAATCATGCAGGTCTTGGAGCAGCTGCACGGCCTAGCCGAGGCACTTTCGAAGCTCCACAACAAGGCCAACAACAGACTACAGCGTGGAGACGCCCCCGGCCCTCTCCCAAGAGCCGAGACAATCCTGGCATCTCCCTCTCTCAACGTGCCCAAGGTACAGCTTCAAGTTGACAGCGATAACAGCGAAAACACCGGTGAAGAGCACTGGAGGCATGGCGATCTGAAGCCTGACAATATCCTTCTATTCAGGGATAACACCTCTACATGGCTCGGAACCCTCAAGATCGCAGACCTAGGCTTAGCAAAGCAGCATGCCTTCGCCACGGCCAAAAGGGATTTGGCGACAGAGCAAAAGTACTCAACATCCCACTACGAGGCCCCAGAGGTCGTCATCAAGAAGCACGATCCACGATCTCGACTCTATGACATTTGGTCCATGGGTTGCATCATCTTCGAGTTCGTCATCTGGATTCTCTACGGCTATCCTGGCCTAGAGAACTTCTACGGAGAGAAGCCACCGACAGGTAGGAATACGTTGTACTTCACGGTAAACCAAAGAGAGGATTCTGCCCAGGTCAGTGACGTTGTGAAGAATTGGATGGACTACATGCTACGATTTGACCCAGAGTGCAATGGTCAGTCGCCCAGTGTCATGAGGGATCTCATCAAACTGGTCAAGGATCATCTCCTCGTGGTTGCTCTCCCACAGGGACAGATGAACCTGGAAGGAACTCGCCAGGGCGCGGATTTTTTGGAAAGAAGATTGAGGGACATCTTGGACGAGGCAGTGACTAACCGCAGAGGAACCTATCTCTTCACCCGGTCGAGCCGAAAAGCGGTACAGGCTCCTAAAGAGATGAGTCCTCTTGTGACGAGTTTTGGAGGACAAGCTGTGGCCTTGAAGAGCCCAAATCTGGTAGGACTATCCCAACCTATACCCCATGACGAGTACTAAATAGCTTGCAGGATGTACGTGCAGCAGCAAGGTGAAGCGATTTGACTCACTATGATGGCTGACTGATGGGCTTCACCCGACTTCAAAGACTGTGAGTAAATCCAAGACAATCATCGTGATGAAAGAACTAACCCAAGTACAGTATGTGAGTTCCCAGCAACCAGGTTCATGAAAGCAAACTTGACTGATTGATTGCTTGTTACTCTATCTAGAGCGTAAGTCTTGTTTATTCCGTGATACTCGAGCAGAGTCAACTAACCGTTGGTCGAACTCACAGCATGTGAGAACCACCTTGCTTCCCAAGTCCGTGTTGTATTGTTAGACTGACCAAGGTGTCTAATTGTCTTGTATAGGCGGTGAGTTGCTTCTCGAGATCGCTATGCTGATTCAGGAAACGGTACTAAGTGTAACAGGAAGTATGTCAATCCTTTGTCTATTGACCCCGGGTTGGGACTGACTATAGCCAGTTTGATCACATTTGGGAATTCCCGGACGACAGCGCTTTTGCTACTGATTTTCTACGCGGTCTTGACACTGAACAGTCGCCACCTTCCCAAGCGGCTTCATTGTGCAAGTCGTGCGCTCGCCTGCACCTGTTGGTGGATGAGGTTCTAATGAAAGATACGGTTGGAAAGATGAGGAGGCTATCTGGGAAGTGTGAACTCCACCGCCTGATCCTCTGTGGCCGTGGTTTGGACGAATACCAAGAGACCAACGTGATTGAGGTTCGTCGAGTTGGTCGCACTCTCGAGGTCAACGGAGAGATCGTGTCAAGCTTGTCAATCTGCAAAGGCCTAGGTATACTATTCTCTGTCCGAAATATCGAGATATTTGATGTTGACCGTTCCATAGCTGACAGCACGGGGCTCGATACTACCGTTGAGCGCCTAAGCGACATCCGGATCGGCCGGCCCCAACTGCCGGATGTGAAGAGTACGCTATTCTACGAACTGATGTTGCATTGGATTCAAGATTGCGATTCGAAACATGACGAGTGCAAACCACTGAAGCCGGATTCAAAGTGCTTACCAACCCGACTACTTGATGTTGGCAGCGATGGAAGCCTAAGCAACGGCTCTTTGGTGCGTCTACTTGCGACCAAAGAGGACGGTCTGCATATGAATCACAATTTACGATACATTGCACTCTCGCATCCATGGGGAGACTCACAAGAACATGACCACTTCTGCACAACCCCTGAGAACCTTTATCATCGGCTTACCCACGGCATTCCTTTTGATCAACTTCCCAGTACCTTCAAACATGCAGTCCAGGTTACTCGCTCACTCAATGTTCGATACCTGTGGATCGACTCGCTTTGTATCATACAAGGTGATGGGGGCGATTTTGACATTGAGGCCAAGAAGATGGAGGCCATCTTCAGCTCGGCTTATTTCGTGATAGCTGCTAGCTGCGCTTTGGGGACCTCAAGTGGATTCCTTGGACCGAGGCCAGCGCGGAAATTCATCAGATTTGATGAGTCTGCAGGCCCAATTTATGTCTGCAAAGCCATCGATGACTTCCAACATAACGTGATTGAGGGGGATCTCAACCAACGCGGATGGGTCCTGCAAGAGCGCGCCCTCGCTCGACGAACAATCTACTTTACCAAGAACCAGACGTATTGGGAGTGTGGACGAGGTGTGCGCTGTGAAACCCTGGCCTATATGACAAAGTAAGTAAGATGACACTCCAAACTGAGCCTGTGGCTGACCTGGAGCAGCAACGAGGCCGCATTCCTGGGTGACGCCAACTTTCCCGACGTAGCCTTCAAGTCTAGCAAAGGAGCAAGGATTCATTATTACCAGAGACTTTACGAGACATACTCGAGACTGCACTTCACCAAGGCATACGATAGGCCGATCGCCATTGCTGGTCTGGAACAACGACTCGTCAATGCTTTTGCAACACACGGAGGATATGGCGCTTTTGAGGGTGACTTTTTCGGAAGAAGTCTCTTGTGGATGCGTGACGGCAACTTTACGGACAAGTTGAGCAAGATCGATTTCCCTCCAACCCAAAAGTACGCTGTCCCAACCTGGTCATGGATGGCATACGAAGGGGCCATCACCTATATGAAGGTCGTATTCGACAAAGGTGATTGGAAAGAAGGGAGAGATGTGATTCGGTCACCTTGGACAAACAGCGATTCATCATCAAGCTCGAGCTCATGGCACACTGGAAACTCGGACGAAAGAATCGATCTGACGGCATACGCGCGAGATTTAAAGGATCTAGCCTCAGTCGAGGAGGGAATAGTCTATGACCAAGGTCACGTGGTCTCGGCGAGCGGCAGTGTCAAGTGCGTCATTGTTGGAAGGGAAAAGGTAGAGGGCAAGGCGGACACTCGGCGGCGCTACTACGTCTTGTTGGTGACTTGTAGGAGCGGCTCGGAGACGGAGTATCAGAGAGTCGGAGCTGGTTCTCTGCCCAAAGCAAGGATCGCCTGGGAGAGACCAGGAGTGAGAGTGCGGATATTCTAATATGAATTTTCTTCTTCGCTGGCAGGGAGCAACTTGTCGATAATGATTCCAGGCACGATAATACTACATCGTAGGGCTCTTGTCAGAAAGCGAGGCTGCCAAAGATATATGACTTTAATTATGTTATCGTCAGGTTAAGGGGATCTCGACCTTCATCCGAGGTGTCCGAGATAACTTTCCTAATTGGGACTAGCTCTTCACATGATTCGCCGAGCGCCCGACGATTACCCGATGGATCAGACGGCTCACGTGATACCCCTTGGGCTATGCACAGGGCCCATCTCAACAGATTCCACTTCGGGTACTATCCCCTTTCTGCACTGGGTCGCCCCCAGATATTTCCCGCAGCTCTGGAGACCCCAGGTTCGAAGTCCGCGAACGTCGGGCCTTTTGTGGCTCTATCCGGAGGTTCGTGACTCAAAAGAAGTGGTCCGATTGGGCCCCGGACATCGGTTCCAAGGTGGTCAGGTGAGGGACGTACAACCGGTCGGAAAAGTTTCGGATAAGTTATGCCTAATTAGGAAGATTAGGTTCCAGCCTCGGGAGGAACAATAAGAAATTCACCCATCGACGTCATGTGGGAGGGCAAGTTTGTGGGTGATGGGCATGTACCAGTCACGCCAGGGCGTGTAAGGGGAACGCAGGTCCCTTCCAGGATCCCCTCATCTTTGAAGATGGTGCTGCTAATGCGTTCTTCTATATTGTGCTTGACAACTGCTCTTGGAGGCGTCATTGATATCAACAAGATGGTGCCGTAAGTCGTGATTCAACATTGACGTGAAATAACAAGGCATCACAGGTCTCGAATGCCTATCACGAACTTTGAGCAGGCTGTCGCAAGGATGAAGGGCATCAACCGGATCAAGACCGATACAGTAGAAAAACCGGCGAATAACTGCCGACAACTAACGACAGGGTTAGCTTCACGAGCGCCGAGGCCACGGAACCGAACTGTTTGGCAGACAATGGTGCCACCTATGTATGCTCCCCCGCTCTCCACAACCAGTCCCATGGTAACCCACAGGGGCAGCATGTGCACTGCTCGGAACCCATTCTATGCTTGGTCTGCTAGTGATGCTGGTCCGCACATGACCCTCAAGATCGAATGGCAATGAGAAGAAGGCCCGAATGGCAAAGTCTCTGTGAGTCGAGTATCCGATATTCCAATAATGCTCTATCTAACGCAGAAGAATTAGTAGGGCGCGACAATCGCGAGATTTATCGTGAGGTCAACAAGGTATAAAGACAGAAACTATTCCTGCTTACAATCGCACAACTACTCTCTACTCTACAGCAGTGGTTCTCCTGCACTAGATTACTCGGTGACAATCTCATTTTTCGAGCACGCCACGAAGAGAACTCTGGCTTCCGGCCTTCTTGGCCTTGCGTTCGTCTCCCATGTCGTCGTGGCCCAAGAAGAGGTCATCGTCGATGACTCTTTCTTCTATGGGCAGGTGCCCGCAGTGTACCCGACCCCCGAGCTGTCGCCAGATGGTCCTTGGTCCGATGCTATCGCCAAGGCCAAGTCTCTTATCGATCAGATGACTCTCGAGGAGAAGGTAGACCAGTCGTCCCAGTCGCCAACGCAGAAGACACTAACAGTGGCAGGCAAACCTGACCGCAGGCACCACACACAACACGGGTTGCAGCGGTTGGATTCCGGGTGTACCTCGACTGAACTTCCCCGGAATGTGCCTCGTGGATTCGGGCAACAGCGTGCGCGGAACTGACTATGTCAGTGCTTTCCCGCCAGGCATCCACGTAGGGGCAAGCTGGAATAAGGAGCTTGCGCATAGGAGGGCCTACCACATGGGTCGCGAGGCCAAGATCAAGGGCGTCAGCGTATTGCTCGGCCCCTCCATCGGCCCCATCGGCCGTGTAGCATCTGCCGGTCGAAATTGGGAGGGTAACGTACCGTGGATCTGAGTCATCAACACCATAACTGACTGTACCGGCAGCCTTCTCGGTCGACCCCTACCTCAGCGGGCGTCTTGTTCATGAGACAGTGGAGGGCATCCAGGATAATGGAGTTTTGACTAGTACCAAGCACTTTATCGCCCAGGAGCAAGAGACCCATAGGTTAGCCACTACGGATGATGGCCCTTTCCAGGAGGCCATCTCCTCCAACGTGGATGATCGTACCATGCACGAGCTCTATCTCTGGTAAGACTGGCCCGCTCAACCCGGGTATGAGACCTCAACTTAACTCTCCAGGCCCTTCTATGACGCAGTTCACGCTGGCACGGCCACTGTCATGTGCTCTTACAACAGGCTCAACAACTCCTATGCCTGCCAGAACAGCAAATCGCAAAACGGTTTATTAAAGGGAGAACTTGGCTTCCAGGTACGTCTTTGGTACTCTCAAACTTTTCCAGGTGCTTATCAGTGCAGGGCTGGGTTGTGAGCGATTGGGGGGCGATGAAGGGTGGCGTTGCCTCTGCGTTGAGTGGCCTTGATGTGGCCATGCCCAACGGCAACGGCAAATTTGGGTCGTCCTTGGTCGAAGCTGTCAACAACGGCACCGTCCCCGAGGCGCAGATTAACCATATGGTGACCAGGTGCGTTAACCGTCGATCCTGGAATGAGCAGGCTGATGAATGAACTTAGACTTCTCGCCTCTTGGTTCCACCTTGAGCAAGACGCCGACGACTTTCCCGCACCTGGCAATGGCATGGCCAAGAGCCTTTGGGAGCCGCATCCGATCGTCGACGCGCGTACCAAGTTGGCCAGGCCGACTCTTTTCGAAGGCGCTCTTGAGGGCCATGTTCTCGTGAAAAATGAGAACAATGCGCTACCTCTCCGCTCCGAAAAGATGAAGCTGATCTCTCTCTTTGGCTACTCGGCCCACGCACCGTCACGTAATACGCCAGTGCCTGCAGCTAACGGTACCACATTCGCCCCTTGGGAGATGGGCATCCAGTCGGCCAACATCACCGAGGTCAACCTGGGCTGGTTTGGGAACCTCGACGTTGCCAAGTCTGACATTGCCATCAACGGTACCCTTATCTCGGCCGGAGGCTCTGCGGCTCCGTCATGGAGCTTGATCAGCGCCCCTTATGACGCTCTCGTGGCTCAGGCTTACGAGGATGGGACTGCCCTCTATCACGACTTTGAATCTGGCGACCCATCTGTCAACCCTACATCCGACGCTTGCATCGTCATTGGTAACGTCTGGGCAAGCGAGGGTTATGATCGTCCTTCACTTCGTGACAAGTACACTGATGAGCTTATTTTCAACGTGGCCAGCAAGTGCGCCAACACGATCGTTGTGTTCCACAACGCAGGCCCACGTCTCGTTGATTCTTTCATCGATCACCCTAACGTCACGGCTGTGATTTTTGCGCACCTTCCAGGGCAGGACAGCGGTAGGGCCCTAGTATCCCTGCTTTACGGCAAAGAGAACTTTTCCGGCCGCCTCCCATACACCGTTGCGCGTAACGAGTCTGACTATGGCGACTTGCTAAAGCCCGATTACACCTCTCGCGACGAGCCCAGCCGGTTCCAGACGTACCCTCAGTCCGACTTTGTCGAAGGCACCTTTGTCGATTACCGTGACTTTGACTCGCGAAATGTCGATCCTCGCTTCGAGTTCGGCTTCGGTTTGAGTTACACAAGCTTCACCTACGCGTCTCTCAACGTTTCCAAGGCCAATGGCAACTTTGACGTGTACCCCACGGGCCCCATTCTTGAGGGAGGCCACAAGGACCTCTGGGACGAGCTTGTCATTGTGGAGGCGGACGTGACCAACGACGGAGAGGTTGACGGAAAGGAAGTTGCGCAGCTGTACCTCGGTATTCCCGGTGACGAGCATACGCCGCTGAAGCAGCTTCGAGGCTTCGAGAAGCAGCTGATCAAAGCAGGTGAAACCGTCACTGTGCGCTTCCCTCTGAGACGTAGAGATCTCAGCGTGTGGGATGTTGAGGCACAAAAATGGCGTCTTCAGGAGGGGGAGTACAAGGTGTTTGTTGGAAAGAGCAGTCGGGATCTACCATTGGAGGATACTTTCGTGCTGTAAACTAGGTCATGTTCTGCAAAACAAGTTGCACTTGAGACTTGTAATGATTAGACCGAAGGTAATTAACATAAGTATAACTATAGATTATACCCGCTCACTACCCTTGCAAACTCAATGGTGCTGTTAGGGTAACGCAGAATTTATTGCCAGGGCTATACTGGGCTAATGCTGTCCCCGATGTTGAGGCGGTAGTTGACTTGCAGGTCAAGGGCACAACGATACAATTCCGGGATGGTGTTGACTACCATGATAAGAACTGGGACAATCAGTCCATCATCGATGGGCCCAAGTACTAGGATTGGAGTCATGGCCGATTCGGTCTTTACTCAGTGGTCTGGTATAGTCTTCTCGACTACGAAGAAAAGAGACGCGTCGATCTTTCGTCTTCAAGGATGGCAAAGCCTTCATAGTCATCTGCGACCTTAGGAGCATGTAAGTTCGTCAAAAGGGCGGTAAGGCGGCTTGGCCTCCTACGACAGGCCTGCTCGAGACCGACGGCCTTGCCATTCGTTATACGCTCCCTGCTGGCCAGGAGCTCTTCGTCGATGTGACGACCGAAATCATTGTTCGCCACGAGTCGAGTGCGAACCAACGAGCCAATGGCATCATCAAGGGTGGCATCAAGGGGAAGGACACTTTCAAGGGCAAGGCTCACTATCAAGAGTTTATCTTTAGCATTGCCAACGACTACACCCCAAGCGCTTAGGTTTAGTCAGGGAGTATCATATTTGAAGGTGTTTTCTTTCTGTAACCACAATTGTGTTACGTTCTTGTCACGTTTCGGCAAAGCATACGTTGAGTTGTTATATTAGCAAAGATACTCATAATCCCATAAGTTCTCCCTACACTTTAAATGTACATTTGAAGGTGTTGTCTCCAGTCATCAAAAGCCAATTAAATATCTCTAACCGGTATTGTTGTGCTAAGTTGTTGCTATCCTACACTACTTCTATTCTATTGTAGAGCTAGATGAGTCGAGAAGCATCTCTCTCTTGTCTTCTGTTGCCACCTTTCGATCATTTACTGTATTTGTGATAATTCTGAAATGAGCCAAACAGCCGCTTCATTACGTTGGCCAATGATCTGTATTAGTAATAGTCGAACTACAGTAATCCATATTCTCGGCGTTGTTCTTTTCGGTTTCTGCTCGAGTACTAGCCTGCTCATTGAAGGACCGAATGCAACGGTACCATCGATGCTTGAAGCGGAGCAGTCAACGTTTTCTATACACATCTGAACTTGAGCTTTAAAAAGTCCTTAATGTATTTTGGGCATACACGAAATCAAAGAAAGTGATTGTAGTGGCATCAGAGGGCGTAGTCTAGAAGACATCATATGTGAAGTGCAAACAGTGAATAGTCCCCTTTCCTCAGAATTATAGAAGCCACGTGAAAATACCTATGTTAGAAGTTATACTCAGCTAAAAGTCCCCAGTTTATCATTCTATATCCAAAACAGTAACCGTCAACGAAATCCAAAAAATCTTCCTCCAATCTTCAAACACCAGGGTTGTTATTTAGCCCATGTTGCCTTTGTGTTTTAATCAGTCCCTACTTATGCATGCCCACCCAACCTCCTAGAAGAGGCCTCCCCAAACGGTAGCAAAGTCGTCACTTCAAAGGACGGTCCTCCGTCGAATCCCCTCCATACGCGAGACTGACGCCCTCTGTCTGGCTGACTGGCCGAAACTGCTGAATCTGCGAAGGATACCAGACATAGAAGATGGCCATGGTAATAGCCATCAGGACCGCATCAAACACATACAACGTCCACTCATTTTTGAGAGGATAAGCATCAGCTCCCATGACGTATTCAATAATGCGGAAGATGCAGCGAACAAGGATGAGGGCCGAGGTGGCATACAGCATCATCATCATCTTTTCCCAGTCGAATCTCTCTTCAGGTCTGGTGCCGGGCCAGCCGATGCTGGTGCGTCTGTATCGAAGATGAAAAATGATCGACGCAGTAACGAAGAGCCCAAAGAAGAGGATTTGGATGACCAAACCACCAACAACGATATTCTCGCCCAGCTTCGGATCATTGCCGGCGGCCATCAAGCCTGCCCCGGTGCTCTGGATCAAGAAGGAAAAGACGTCTCCAACCACAAAGGTAGTCGTGAGCCATTTCACTCGAATGATAGAGCACATCTCACCCTTGGACCCGAGGCCGCGCATGATTCGACCGAGCGTCATGTAGATGGAGGCGGCAAAGAGAGAGGGTGGGATGAGCAGAAAGATGGACTGAATAATGTAGGGCATGAGTTGGTCGGTTGCGTTGTTGGCGGCAATTCGGCCGATGAAGCCTACGACTTCCACTGATGGTCTTGAATTAGTATCATGAGGATGTTTGAGTGTTAAGGCTTCGAAAACTTACTGTACCCGCCGATGGTAAAGGCAATGCAAAACCAGAGGCGGCAGCGGACCATCTTCCACGTATGTGCAGCTGACAATACAAAAAAGAGGATGGTGAAGATGACAGCAGCTGCCATTGACGGAACGTAACTCCATAGGTAAAAGTCGCCTTTGTAGGGGAGAAGATCTCCTCTAGGCGTGAGGGCGTGAAGACCGGCCATTGTCGTAAGGAGGTGGTAATCGAGTTTGGGTTTCGGGATTGAGATCGGCTTTTCGCAGGAAACAGGCAATTTGAAGCAGAGATCGAGTAAGTTCTTGTCGAGGCACAGGGAAATTTAAAAGAAATCGATTGCGAGTGTCGAGGAGTTAATGCAGGGAAAAGAGACGAGAGAAGAGAAAGATGCTGAAGTGTGACGAGAAAACACACAATGGGCTTGAAGAGCTTGTCGATATTTAAACTCCATTGATCCAAAAGTTCTGAAAACACGCAAGGCAGGCCCAATAATGGCACCCGAGCATTCAGCGGATGGATACGACCAGACTTGCCGGAATCGTCACCAACACGCGGATCCCCTGAGAGAGGTAGGAACGTGCTAGTCTGTGAAGAGTGACGACCCAGAATATCGCCGCGTCTGAACAGGCCCGTAACAGCACCTGTGACGGTAATTCCGAGACACCGCCGCCCTTATTCATGCCTGCTGTTGGCCTCTTACGCGGATGATGCGAGTTTCGGGAAGCTGTCCCACGTTCTGCTCGCTCTCCCTACTTATAGGGTCCTGCGAGGGTCTGGCGGGGTCCAAATCTTCGATCACTCCACAGGATCTGCTACATGGCCACAGGGCGCCTAGTCGTGTAAATAGTGCCACATGTCACTAAGGCCCATAGTGAAGAGTTGGTAAGCTGGTCCAAATACAGATCTGCATCTTGCCCCATGTAATATAAAAGCGTCGCAAACACCACGCGCAAACTACAGCAGCTAACTTTAATAAACTAGAGCAGCCACTCTGGAGACGATGACGGTATCCTGAGCTATCTTGAACCTTTATTTGTAACCACAAAGCGACCCTTGTGGATTTCGTTGTGCTGAGATGTGACTGTGGATGCTGTGGCGGTTGTTTCACCGACATCAAACTTGGAAATATTGACAATTAAATGAACATATTCACTGTATCCTCTTTATACTGTGAAGAAACAAGGAACTGATTAAAATTCACATCGGCAGGTAGCAAGCCCCGGCGTGTTGATGTCAAACTCCAGGGTAGTAGGACTCGTCTGGCAACCAAAAGGTGCGCTGGAGGTGACGAAAATGGTCTGATCTCAACCACAATTTAATATCATGAAACCACTGTTCCGGCTCGGGTGTTGCAGCCTGTTGTAGCTCTTGTATTTGTATCATTACGTCGGCTTGTGTGCACTGCCTTGACAAATAAGTTGTGATGAAGTGTGTGTTCATGCTGTACCATACAAAGTCCAATGGCTGCATACGAAGGGATTTGCTTCCTGACTCGTCTCATCTCCTCTGACCATCTCCACATAGCTTATTTGGCTTGCCCGTCATTGGAGAAACCGAGTTCATGCTGGTGATCTATTTAAAGCACCCTCAAGGCTGGGTCCGCGTATATTTTCTCAAAGCGAAACTTTCTCGCAAATAATCTGGATTAGGTCTAGTGCTCGTATTCAGCGCCCAACTTGGCATAGTGGCCATGACTCGGGACAGGGGGCGTGTTGATCTTCACTGCCCAGGGTCTCCTCGTTATCCTATCATCCCTCCTCGCATTCCCTCCCACCTCTGTTCCTCTTCTTTCCTCGCATTACTTCTCTTAACACTCTTTCTTTTTTTCCTTTACTCGTATTCCAGCCTGTCAGCACTCCATACCCTCCTTATGGATTCGAGCCGCGTTCGAAAGCCACGCCAAGGCCACCGCAAGTCTCGAAATGGCTGTGCAGTCTGCAAGAAGCGCCACATCAAATGCGACGAGCGGCGTCCTGTATGTGGCCATTGCGAGATATCCGAGAGGGATTGCTACTATATTGCCCCGAGGCAGGCCAAGATTGGCGCTAGCCCATACGAAAAAGAGCTTACGACTTCGGCATGGCTTCAGACAGCGTCGACATCAAGGGACTCGCAGGATCCAGCGTCGCCGAACCTGCACGACATCGAATCCGACGAGCTCTTTACCTTTGAGCATTTGAAACTCCTCTACAATATCCAAGAGCACATGACGGATTGGATGATGGTGACGGATCATTTGAAGCCACTCGCCAATGGCTACGTCACCGCTGCGTTGGAAACACCATATCTCATGAACCAACTTCTTGCTCTATCTGCAATGCATCTCGGCACCGTCAACAAAGAATCATCTAGTCACTACACGCATATAGCCAGTAATCTCCGGCATCGGGCACTACGAGGCTTCAACAAGGCGCTCGACGATACCTCGCAAGGAAACGCGACGTCGCAATTCTTCTTCGCCTCACTCCTGGCACTGCACTACTTTGCCGAGACAATCACGGACGCTCCGGAGCAAGATTTCTCCACGACCCTCCAGCATGTGTTGGAATATTTTCGTCTCCATCGTGGAGCTCGAGTTCTCAGCGATAGGGCACATTCGACACTCGTGAGGCCACCAGTCATGGGATGGCTTGTGGCCGCAGTGGAGGAAAGAAGACAAGAGACACGCACCCCATCGGAATACTCCTCTCTTTTGACAAACATGCTCCAGGCGTCAGACCTGAATGAAGAGTCGCTTCAAGCTTGCGAGGGGGCGAGGGAGGCTCTTGACCTCGCGTATGGATGGCTTCAAGGACCCAACGGTTGGGGTGTGCATGGTCTACTAGGCTGGTCGAATCTAATCCCGCTGCGGTTTCTTAGTCTTTTGGAGAAGCAGACCCCCGAGGCTCTTGTTATTCTTGCCCATTATGCCGTGTTGATGCATCGTTTTCGGGGGTTCTGGTGCTTGGGAGATGTGGGAAAACGGCTGGTAAATGGCATCTCTGGTCTCCTCGCAACGTACTGGACAGACTGGCTTCCTACGCTCGATGACGAATGAAGCCTCTATAGCTTTATAAAAATTATGTAATTATTCTATACAAACGCTGTAATGTGTATGCGTGAAGGCAAGAGACAATCATTTCATCTTCAAACCTCGTCGAAGCCAACAAATGCATTCTTGCCACCGCTGAGCGGAAGACTGATCAACCCAGCCTTCCTCCTAAACATATCCAGCCACTGCGGATTGTCGGCCCAAGTCTGATCCCACGCATTATCTGGCCCATACATCATCTCGCTCATCTTCCTCTGCAGCTGGCGATCCGAAGGCACGCGCCCCTGCGAGATCTCGTCGGAAACATGCCTCAACAGGAGGCGTTCTATCTGTCGGTACGAATGCGCAGATGTCTCGTCGTTGTTTGATGGTGTATAGTCAGCCACTCCAGGGCTGACCTCATCGCTGCTCAGAGGTCCAAAGACGTTCTGATCTGGCTTCTCTATGCGATGGTCTGCCCTTGAGGCCGAGAAAGGCTCCATTGTACGCCGCTGCGTCCCAATAAGAAAGACGGGCATGTCATTCTCGACGAGGTCATCAATCTTTTGCTCAAAGCCTCTGTCACCCTTCCACTCGCTCATATCCGACCTAGTACGAAAATGCACTGCCAGATGCTTCTGCCTCTCAGCCCAAGTATCCATGCGCGCATCGCAGAATCCGCAACGAGACTTGACGTCGTCGATAGATGAGAGCCAGCTTTTCATCGAGTCGTTAAAGTTGCATCCACGATGGAAGAGACGAAGGTGCTGCCGTAGATGATCTTTGCGATGGAACTGACGTGCCTCCTCCGGTTGCGCCACGCAGGCAGCATAGTTGTGTACTTGATGGTGCTCGGGCAAAGGGTCGGGCTGACGGCAAAAGACGCAGTATATACGTCCATCTGAATCCTGCTGCACCGGACCATACTTGGAACATCTGAAACACGTTAGCTGGCTGTGGATGATGAGAAGGCAGCCCTGGAGACTCACTGCCATTGCTCAAGGCTCAAATGCATGGTCGTCTCGTGCCGCTGCCAGTCATGCTTTGTCTTGAAAGTATCTGTACAGAACGTGCATTGATATCTTCTGCTCTCGCTTTCCCCTTCTCGGCCTCTCTTTGGCCGCGGAGCATGTCTTCTCCTGCGTCTCCGGAGCGAGGTCGACGCCGATGATGCAAACGAGTCCAAAGATCCAACTGAGGAGTCGGACCGCGCTCCGGCTTCTCCGCTGAAGGGTGTCTGCGAGATGCTGCCGACATCTTCGATATAGGGCAGGGTGGTGGGCAGATCAGATCGACATGGTAAACAGGGTGAGATTATATGGTTAGAGGAGGATGAAAGGATTGTAGAGTCTGCAGCATCGTGTTGGAATACACTGGGCAGTTGGCAATCAGGAGTCGATTATGTCTGGGGTGTGGGGATCCTACCTCTCCCATGCCTCAGATGATAGCTGTAGAGGGATATGATGCGAGTTCGATACTTCGTCACTGGCCGCGTTGCTATGAGCTCGAGGGCTTACAGGGCCAGTGAAGGTCGTATTTCCAAGGACGCCTGCATTGCCTGGGTTATCCAGCGCTTCTTCGAGGCCAACCGTTGCCCCGAGGTATGTCCCCTCATGATCTGGAAGCCACGACATCCAGTCATCGTCAGTAGACGACTGACCAACATGAGCCGAGGTCCTTTCGGGTGGAGATTGCTGGGAGTCCATGTCAGTAAGAAAAGGCTGCGTCATGACAAGGTGAGAAAGACCACGCCCTCCACCAATTGAGCGGTAACAGTTGATCCAACGTTATCGGAGTCATCGATTTTAGCACAGGGCGTAAAGTTTTACGCCCTTGAGAAAGCCCCGCTTTTGTATGCAACTCCAAAGTAGGCGCATTATCAACGCGACCAGCGTCTCAAGGTGATGATAACGTAGACTTGACAGCAATCCCCGGTTTATTTAGTCAATGACTCCTGGTATCTCTTTACCCTTTTCAACAGGTCATTGCGATATCTAAACTGTCATCATGTCTCCTGAACCAACCCAGCTGAACGGTGCATCAGCCCCGAAGCAACGGCTAGATGCATCCAAACTGAAGTTTACACAATCGGCAGTCCTTCACCCAGTTCCTGAGCCTGGATCTCCTGAGCTATGGGCGCAGAACGTCCATACCGACCACATGGTAACATGTCGTTGGACCGCGGAGAAAGGTTGGGACGCACCGGAGATCAAGCCCTTTGCCGACTTTAGCATCTCACCCCTCGCTTCCTGCATTCATTATGCGACTCAATGCTTTGAAGGCATGAAGGCCTATAGAGGGTTCGATAATCGTGTCAGACTTTTCCGACCGGATCGAAACGCGAAGCGATTGGTCATGAGCGCAAAAAGAGTGTCCCTGCCCGAGTTTGACGACGCAGAGCTTGTGAAGCTGATTAAGGCACTGGTTCGTACTGATGCAAAGAGTATATATTACCTGTTGGAGAGAAAAATCCAGGGAAAAGTTTGCTAACACTTCGGTAGGGTGGCTTGCGGAACCTGGAAGCTTTCGTTATGTTCGACCGGCGTTGATAGGAACTGGGCGTCAGTTGGGCGTTCAGATCCCCAAAGAGGCAGTCTTATTCATTGTCATGGTCTGCTGGCCCGACTTTTCCACCGAATCACCGCCTGGTGTCACTCCCAGATCAGACCTTCGTCTCCTGACGTCGAGAAATGACACCATCCGGGCGTGGCCTGGTGGCTTCGGCTACGCCAAAGTCGGTGCCAACTACGGCCCTAGTTTTGCGTCTCACTGCGAGGCACAGGAATCCGGCTATGATCAGATTCTATGGCTGTTTGGAGATGATAGTCAAGTTACAGAAGCTGGTGCTAGCAACTTCTTTGCGGTTGTCAAGGACGAAGGCACATCTAGGCTGCAGCTCCTGACCGCGCCTCTAGATGATAAGCTAATCCTTGATGGCGTCACCAGAAGATCAGTTCTAGAATTGGTCAAATCTCGATTGGCGAACGAGTTGGAGGTGAGGGAGACAAAGTTTACCATCACGGACCTCAAAAGGGCTTGGGGCGACGGCCGTCTGACTGAGGCATTCGTTTCTGGTACAGCTGTGAGTACCGAGATGTTGGCCTTGACAGACGTTTTCTAACTTCTACTTGCAGTTCTTCATCAAAGATGTGTCCACTATTCGCGTGGGTGATGGCAACCTTGACTTGCCACAGCAGCAGAATGGCACAGCCAGATTCGGGCCTCGAATCAAGGGTTGGCTGAAGGATATCATGTTTGGAGTTGAAGATCACGAATGGGGTGTAGTTGTATAACAAAGACTGTGAACTCGGTAGAAATTTATCTTGCCACTTGGATGTGATAGAAAGAAAATGGACATTCGATCTGTTTGCGAGTATTCTCGACGTTCTCTCTGCCTGTGACTAACAGGAGGTGAGGAACTACATTCGAACTCCGGTGAGAAATGAAGAAGCAGATTTCCTGGGTACGAAGAAAGGGAGACCAAGGAGGGGAGGAAGCAGAGAAAAGACAAATACCGTCAGCCCGCCCTTGAGTCGGGGCTGGGGTGCCGAGGAGCAACTGGGTCAACACGTGGGACTACTGGAAAATATAAGTAAGCACCTAAATCTCCTCTGCTCATCATACCTGACAAGCGCGAGCCCTCCTCCACAGTGACCAAATCAGTCAAGAATCATGGCATCCAACCATGAATCAGTCTCTCTAGGTCGGTCTCCTTGACGACAAGGTTAGGGCATAACTACTGACACGAGACCATTCAGGCATTCTGGGACAGTATTACTCTGCACGCCACACTCTAGGCCAGTACCGTTCGGCCTGCGTCGTCGCGTCTTACTCGCTTCTGGACACGGATGACGCCGGGCAGCCCTCGACTGCAGCAAGACTTGTTCGGTTTGCCCTAGAACGGAGCATTCAAGAAACAATTCGCCAGCAGCCTGGCTTATGCTATGGCATCTCGGAGGAAACAAATGCCGGTATTCCACTGTTTAGGCAGCTTGGCCACATCAACAGACAGGACGTCCTTGAGATCATTGAGAGTCGACATATCTCAATGATCCCCGAGATAAACCAAGCTGCGGCTGATGTCGTGCTATCTCGGATACTCGGCCAAGGACACGCCGACCTCTGGTCGAGCAACAATCCGGCCTGGAGGGTCATTGTCATCGAGCATACGCTCAGTCTCCAAGGCCAGAACACAAATCCCGCAAGCCTCAAAAGGCTCGACATTGCCTTTTTCGCGCACCACGCAATCGCTGATGGGTTAAGCGGGATAGCCTTTCACACGTCTCTTATGGAGGCCTTTCAGGAGATGCCGGAAAGAACATATCCTCCTACTTGGCCTATGGCCCTCACCATGATACGAGAAGCGCCAGCCGCGGTTGAAGAACAAGTCGATTGCCTTTCGTGTACCTGTTCCGTCTGCAGCGGCCCCAGCACTTGCAAGGGGCCGGTCTGGGCAGGGAGCCCGATATCACCTGCACCAGTGGCTGACTTCCACTCCATGGTTCGTCTTGTTTCGATTCCGGCAGAGAGGCTTTCCATGGTTCTTAAAAAGTTAAAGCTATCCAACATTACTCTCACTGGATTCTTGCACGCGCTGATCTGCGCTTCCCTCTGTCGCAGAATCAAGGGTATCCCAGGAATCCGAGCCGTGACACCATTCTCAGTGCGAAAACAGACTAGAGCGTCAGAGAGAGAGATTGTGAACCACGTCTCTTTCCTAGCGACGTATATTTCTGGGGCACAGCTAAACAAGATCGAAAATAGCGATGTTGGATCTGCGTCAGAGGAACAACGTATCATCCAGCTGGCAAGGTTCTTTAGCAGCGACATCTCAACTAAGGTCAAGAGATTTCCTCATGGAGGCATGTTCATACATCTAAACCACGTTCAAGATCTTCTGTCACTCTGTCAAAATCAAGCAGGCACAGAGCGTCTCTACACATACGAACTCTCCAACCTGGGCTCAGCGAGCTGTGTTCCAGCTCAACCCACCAGCAGCCTAACGTTGGACAAGTTGGTTTTCACGCAGTGCGGCATGGCGGCTGGCCCAGTCATCGGGTTCAACTGTGCAAGCGTACGAGGTGGTCCTTTCACCATCAGCATTACCTGGCAGCAGGGGGCGGTTGAGGATTCATTGATTGAGTATCTGGCAGAGGATCTTCACCATCGGCTTGCCCATGGAGTTAATGGAGATACACAGACATAGAGTGTATATACAGTCCCTATTGTGATTCCAATGACAGAAAGATCGGTGATGTCCTATGAAAGTGTCATCTGGCTTGCGTCGTCCAAGGCACAAACACCCACATGCTAGCAAGCTTCAAAGTTCTCAAACCCGAAACATATCCCGCATCCAACCGATGGCCTAAACAGACCAAGCCGAGCTAATTGCGACTCCTGCTCCATACCGATGCTCAAGACTGTAAGAAAGGGCGCACGTGGGGTGGGGAAAAGGTTGGGCGCATTTCAAGGCGCATCAAGTGGCGGAAATTCCGAGCCTTCAAGGGCGCAGTCAAGGGCGTGAATTGGGGCGTGCTTTAGGGCGATTCGAAGCAGTGGGGGGCATAAAGCAATGAAGCGTAGGGCGTGAAAGGCATCTCGCTCTATCGCGGTTCAATTTACCAAGACATCGAGCCAACATGACGACACGCACGGAATCAGAGCCCCTGAACGAATGGATCGTGTTTATTCCCGATATAGAGGGCTCATTAGAAACGCGAATGAGGGTACGGGAGTAAGTTCAGGGCCTTTTCCTTGTCGGTCTAGAGAGGTAATGGATTTGCAGCACACACGTCAAAGAGATGGTCAAACACATCGACGCGGGTCTATTTCAGATGGGAGGAGCTACATTGAAACAAGACGCAATTTGTGGAAGTGCCATTATCGCTCGTGCCAGAACTGAGGCCGAAGTCATGCAAGTCCTCAAGACCGACATCTACGCACGAAGTGGTGTTTGGGATCTTGACAAGGTCCAAATGATTCCTGTGAGTGATTAATTCTTTGCAAGGTACGACTGAAGTACCTGACGCAGATGATAGTTCAAGTGTGTTTATAGGCGTACAATGGTTGATGAGAAGATCATGGGAGATCTGTGGAAATATTGACATCACGTGGGCACTCCTGCATACGTAGGTAGCTAGTATAAAACCACTCAATCCCCAGTTCTCTCCTCCAACTTTCACATCCGTGAGTGCCATTGCCTGCCTACCATGAAGTCCACCGCCATCATTCAACAGGGCAAGTCTCTTGTTCTAGGCAAGGCAGAGTTGCCGCCTTTGAAGGAACACCAAGTCTATGTCAAGGTCGAATATGCCGCATTCAACCCCACTGATCGTATGCCTTCCCACGGTTGTTGTCCCTGTTCCGAACTAACTGTTAAGGACTCGCGCTCGATGTTAATGCTTTTGGAGACGGAGCGGTTCTGGGCTGTGACTTTGCCGGCACGGTAGTCGAAGCTCACTCGAGCGTGACCAAGATCCAGACTGGCGATCAAATTGCAGGCTTCGTTTGGGGTGGTATGCTATTATCACATCTAAGCTCTCGGATTACAAAGGCTAACGATTTCACTCGTATTAGGCGAGATCAAGGGACTGGGTGCCTACTCGTGAGTATTCAACTCAGTCAAATCTTCTCACCTCGCTGATTGTCGAGCTACAGAACTTACACCATCGCGGACGAGCGTCTGTCCTTCAAGATCCCGCACAACATCAGCGCTCCTCAAGCATCCTCAGTCCCCTTAGCAGCCAACACGGCATGGCTTGCTCTATTCTCCGAGGATTGCCTTGCCCTCAGTCGGGACAGTTCGACCAAGAAGACACCTCTGTTGATTTGGGGTGGAAGTTGTAGGTTCTGGAAACTCTGTGCCACCTAGAGATCTGCTAATTATGCCAAAATAGCTGCCGTGGGGCAGTTTGCAACTCAGTTTGCGAAGCTGCATGGTATTGAAGTTGTCACAACATGCAGTCCCCAGAAGTTTGCACTGGCTAAAAATGCCGGAGCAACTCACGTTTTCGATTACAGCGACACTGAAGTTGTCTCAAAGATTAAGGCTGCAGTGCCGGATCTACAGCACGTCTTCGACACTATCGGAAACACCACCTCGTCTGCAACTGCCGCTCAAGCTATTAACAAGCCTGGGGGTGTGCTGTGTACGGTCCGACCCGGCAAGGCAAATACGGAAGACGTTCCCTCCACGGTCAAAGTCACGGATGTTTTTGTCTTTACGGCCTTCCCTACAGAACATAGCTATCGCGGCAAAGCCCATTGGCCAGTAAGACTCCCCAACCGTGTGAGACTCTCAGATCTAACAGGTTCGTAGGTCAAAATGGCAGACCACGAACTCAGTTCCGAATTGCATGGCCGGTTGGAAAGCTTGCTTGGTAATGGCTCCGTAACACCAATTCCGATCCGTATTCTTGGGAAGCTGAGTCCTTCTGCTGTTGAGGAAGCGATGAAAGCGAATCGTGAAGGTCGCATTTCCCGTGAAAAACTGGTATTTGAAGGCTTGTCTGAGTAAGACTGAGAGTAGCCGATGGGACAAACGTTGGCGAGATAATCCTCAATAGGGCCGAATAGTGCAAGGCAGCTTGCGCTAATATGGAGACTTCCTTGAATCAGTGTCATGGCTTCCCATGCTTGATTCTTGTACAGGTTCTCATGACTATAAACTCGGGCATGGCTTGCAGTTGGATGTCCCCCGAGATAATACATACTACTGTAACCCTCATCAAGCCCAATTAGCAATGGAAGTGATTATACGTCATGTGAGATGCAAACTAACTAACATAGTGTAGTACTTGGACTACCGAGTCCAAGATATCGGGAATGGGCTGCGGTACATTCCGACAGCCGTTTGCACTCTAGACGCCGCCCCATCATTCCAGGAGTTTAAGGGGCAGGCGACTCGCATGCTTGCATGATGATATCTATCTATCATGGTGAGAAACCATTTGAGTAGTGCGGGCGGAAATTGGCTCGTGGCTTTGCGGAGGAAACCTACCGGACTATTAAGGTTTAAGCCATCATAGGAGGCCGCACTGGTGCAAAGATGCGAGACGGGATGTTGACGCATCAAGAGATTGTTGCCACCAACTGAAGCACTATTTTCTCGGGTACGTACACAATAGAAGTCACTCATTTGGGACTTGATGAGATCTGCCGTGATGCCTCCCCGCCTCCTTGGATTCACTTGCCATTATAGGGGTATGCCACAAATTAGTTCTTAGGCGCCCTTGATGCATATGCCATCTCTAAAACAAAACCTCCAGGGCTATCTATGCCCAATAGTCAGTGCCACACTGCCGCCATGGCTGAGAATAAAGTTTCGACTAGGCACCGTGAAGGGGGCGGCTTGCGCCTTATCCGAGCCAGACAGATCTGGACTGGAATTTCACTGTCCATCTCCCCTGTCGTGTCGCCCCCAGGAAGGTTGTTCTTAACCTTTCTCCCCAGCAACGAACCTTTGAGATGACCTGTCCTGCCAAAATCACCACTGAGTGATCCATCAGCTCAGCTCCGGCTGGTGGGACGAGATGGTGTCAAGTAAGGCCGTCATAGTGAGTTATTCACATCCTATCATCTCAATAACCACGCATTGAGAGCGCACCTTGCTGACTGTGTCCCCACAGGGCATTGAGTGGACATTTATGGCCCTTGCCTACGTGTTTGTTGCTTGTCGCCTCTATGTCCGACTCTATATGCGCAGGCTCAGACTGTATTCAGCCGACTACTGGCTGATCCTGGGCCTGATGTCTTGTCAAGGCTTGTTAATATGCGACACTTTGACATATAGCATGAATGCTATGGATGACTTTACGATAACAAGTGTGTCCCTCGACAAGGTACGTTCAGATAAGACATTTTTGATGGATGGCACAACGAAGCTGACTGGTCACACAGATCAGATTTGCAACCAACTACTTCTTCGACACTGGCATATACTTTCCCAAGTTCAGTATCATCGCCTTCTACTACAACCTCATTCCCCCGACTCACCCTCAGATGAGAATAGCACTCTACATCTTAACTGCCATCACCGGGGCATGCGCTCTTGTCACGTTCTTCGGAGACACGTTCTGGTGCGGGCCAGATCCATCCGTCAACTGGTTCGTAACGGCACAGCTGCTGTTCTAGAAGGGTTAGACTAATGGACCGGCACAGGAGGAGAACTAGTGATGAAAGTTGCACCGTCTTTAGCGCTATGGATCTCATGCGCCTAAACTGGTCTCTTAACTTCATTACAGAAGTGCTAAGTCAGTCTTATCCGTCAGAATCTATGGTTATTTACATCAGGCTAACCTTGCTTCTAGACGTCGTCTTTCCCTTTCCGTTGATCCGAGATATGACTCTACGATCCCGGCGTGAAAAGGTAGCGCTGGGCGTCATTTTTGCTCTCGGGACAATCACCATCGCCGTCAGTGTTGGAAGGTTCGTTACCATGCTCCACGTGAGCAACGACATATCTATCTGTAAGTATTCTTCAGACCAGAATACCACGGTTATCACCTGACTAACTCTACTAGACATCTGGGCCACGGCCGAAATTTGCATCTCCGTCATTGTCGTCGCCCTTGCTGCGCTTCGGCCTCTGCTGCGAAAGCTATCCGGCATGGTTTCTACGGATCAGGGCAGCAATCTCCAGTCAGGATACAACATCTCGTCTATGAGTCAGCCAAGCAAGCCATCCACTCACACGAGGGATATGGAAGCGTTTTGGGAAACTGGGCATAGGGCTCATCACAGCAGCGTTACGGCAATGGCGTCTGGGGAGCATTTGACTGGGAGTGAAGTGGAACTGAATCGTATCGGGGGGATTTTGAGGACTCAGCAGGTATCGATGTCGAGTGAGACGGTTTCAAGCTTTATGACAAGGTAGAGAGATAATAGTACTTGGAATTGAAAATACAATGACATGTCACCTCCTCTACCATCCCTGTTCCCAAAATGCTCGTCCCATGGCGACCAGATGTTCTTCTAACGAGACCACCTAAAGCTCAGATTCATGGCGAGACTTTGAGCTTCTCGAATAAACTGCTGAACGAGCAGCGAGAATTGGATCTGCCGATGCCTCAATGCCCTCCACACCCGGGATGGGGCTGAAGGCAATTGTCTTTTCAACAGTCTCAGCTTCATTCGCCTCCATCACCCTTTCAATCTTCAGAGTTCCTAGTTCGATCAAGGGGCGATCTTCAGGCCAGATCTTGGTGCAATCGTCGGTGATGTCACCCTGCTCAGCGACCTGGGCAACCAGTGTGAAACCAATTGGATCTTCAGACAGGATTCCTGGCAACTCTTCGAACAGGAAATTTGGCGACTTGGCTTTCAGCTCATCCTGTGTAAGGCTCTGCTCATCTGCCAAAGTGACCCAACGATAACGGATGAAGGTCGTCTTTCCCTCAGCATTGATCAGCTTGAAGGCATTGATCGAGTGGAATGTGTTGTGGGCAAAACTCGTTGGTATCGGTCGGTGCTCTTGAGCAAAAGCAGCAGCAGCTGGGTGAGAACTCGCATACTCCATCACGGTTCCATCCCTGAGACTCCGGAAAAAGGCTAGCACCTCCTCCCCATCTGAGCCAGGGAAGAGTTTGGAGGCATGGCATATAATGTCGGTACCGAGTCGCGAGTCTGGGTCGAGGACGAAGCGGACGGCAAGACCGTGTGGGTTTGCCCTCTCATCGGTACTTAGCAGGTCAGGGATACCGGTGAAGAGAGAAAGCCGGGCGATTACGGAGGTTGGATGACGAAAGTGCGGCGCCGTGGAGAGTTGTTTGGCCGCTTCCGTTGGGGTGAAGGACCCTGTGACGAACACCCCTTTGGCATGCGCTAGGGGCAGCATTGTTAGATACAAGAGGCAGATGCGAGAAAAGACTTACAGGAGCGTACTCCGGTGAATCTACCAAAAATATCTTGGAGGGTATCGATCAAATTCTGAGCGAGAGTGCTAAGAGCCATTGTAAAAGGTGTGGAGTCGCGGCAGAATAGTTTGATACAGAATCAGGATGATCATAATTTCATTCTTTGGGGTATTTATGCATCCCATGAATCTCACATCATCCTCAACTTTGGACATAAGCATGCCTCCTCCGGCACTGGCTGTCTGGCCGTGATTAATCAACATGCCGACGCCACGCTTATCCCGTGGCAGCACCTTCTGATGATATGAGACGAGGAAAAGAGACATCTCCTCGGGTTGACAAATACCACCGACCTGATAGGAGTACGCCTGCAACTTATACACATCCGTGAACCCACGAGCCCTCACTACATCTCGTAT